>BSBK01003598.1:2575000-2710000 GCA_027943335.1 Chamaecyparis obtusa
ATTTTGTACTTAGTCATTTTCATGACTGTGACTCTAGTACCAAAACTCTCTAAATGTGATCACTCTAGCATAAGTGTTTCCATAAATGAAAACCCTAAGTGATCCTTAGTGCCCCAAAACATCACTTTCCAACAATCTCTCCCTTTGGCATTGATGGCAACACTTAGCAAAAATTGACTAAGTGTTTAAGCACTATCTCCCTTCTACTTATATACATATCTTTTTTTTGTTCTTTTTCTCCATTTCCTTTTTTTTTTATTCTTTTATTTTACTCTTCTCTTCCTCTTCTCTTCTCTCCCTCTCTTATCTACTCTTCCTTTCTTCATTTTTATCTTCTCTTCCTCTCTCTCTTTGACATCAGTGGAAAAGGTACTTCCAAAATTTTAAAACTTTCTAAGCACAAAAACACTTAGTTCTTACTCACAAGTTTTAAGATATCTTGGAAAGAGTTTTCCAAGGTCTTCACTTCCTCAGCCCATGCAGACTTGATCAAAAGTTCATTGACATGGATCAGTCCATTCATTGCATATGATGGTGTTTCTGCTGCCTTAAGCTTAGTAGGTATATCTTTAGACATTGATCCTTCTACCTTTTCCATCTCTGCTAGATGAGTTTCAAGCATTGAAAGATTAGGGGTTATTAGGATCTTCAACAAGCCAAATCTAACTACCACTCTCCCTTTCTCCATTTCTAGTGCACTGATTTTATCCAAAAGCTTGGATGCTTGTTTATCCATTTCAATCACAGTTAGTGAAGATTTTTCACAACTATCCATCAGACTATCAAGGGTAGCCCTATCCTTGGCTATAATGTCTTCAATATTTTTCATATGTCTACAAGGACTTATGCAGTAACTATAAATATTTCTACCTTGTGCTACACAAATCTTACCCTTAAGAGTAGTATCTTTGAGAATGTCTAAGTCCCATGAGATGGACTGATAGAATTTTCTCAATTTATTCTCCAAGAACCTCTTCTCTGGCTTATCTTTTGGAGTCTTTAGCAATGAATCAAAGTGATTGTCAAAGCTACCCAATGCCATGCCTAGGTTCTCTACTTCATCCTTTCCTTGAAAGATAATCAGTGTAGGAAGTAACTTATTTACTGTCTCTACAACTCTAGTCATCACTTTTATTCTTTTGTCTCCTTTCTGTACTAAAATTTCCTTAGCCTTAGTGAAGGCCATGAAAGATAGCCTCATGAGCTTATCCTAGTCCATTCTCTCTACATCAACACTTACTAGCTTGGCCATACTTTCCGACAATAGAGTAGAAGAGGTGTTAGGTTCTTTCCTTTGTTCCATTGTAACATCAACTACTTTCTTTATTCTAGTCTCTTTTTCCTTCCTTTCTTCTTTTTGTGTTTCCTTCTCCTATATCTTCTCTTCTTGTTTATCATTTACATCATGCAAAGTGTCAAGGGTCATAGGCACACTAGAGAAAAATAAGTCTAGTTGCATGCTAGCCTTGCTTGCTTGTTTACTTACTTCTGTAATCTTGGAACTTTCCACCAATCCCAAAGGTGTAGGCTTGGTGACCTTGGGAGGTGAGGTCTTCTTCGACATATCACTCATAAGGATTTGATCCAGTGCCTTTTGAGTGTCCTCTATTACTTCATCATATTTCCTAGCCTTGATTTTTACCAATCTAGCCTTGGTCCTCAATAGGGGTTTTAATTCATTTATTATCCTCTCCCTTCTTGTATTGAGACAACATGTAACATGTCTTCAATAGCTTTGTGTTGGCACTTCAATTTTTAAGCATAAAATCTATCATCTTTTACAAATTGAGATATTTACCAATTTTTTTAAAATTGAGAAAATTTGCTGCAAATAACCCAAAAAAAATCTTGTAAAACTATCACAGTTTTCATCTAAATCCAGAAAGCCCTAATTGAAAAACTAGGCATGGAAAACCCTAAAATGCCTTTGCTTTTAAGAAAAAACCCTAAGTCATTCCTTTAGGTACTATTTGAGCATTACTTTTTACAAGGTCACTAAAAATCCTAAACATGCATGTGCTTTATTCCTATGTCATCGGGCGGGGTCAGGTTCTTAACATTTCATATTACCTAGGCCCCTTTTAATTTTCCTAAGTCTAAAGCTCGGTGATATCTTTAAATATTCCTAAGTCCTAAACACTTTATTTCCTAATGTTTTAACATCATATATGACCTTTGAATCTTTTCTTGATCCAACGGTTGTCGCAAGTTTGCAAGGAATCTTCTGGGCACTTGCAATCATGCCACAACCATTAGATTTTGTTCTAAGAAGGATCAATGGCCCAAATTCAAACCTAAAGAAAAATTGGTGCAAAATTGAGTTTTCCCATTGAATGGTGATAGTTCAATTTCTTAGAGAAGTAATGGTGAGATCATGTGGAGTAAACTACTAAAAAGACTACCTTTGATTGCTGATACATTGAAGATTTACGTATTTTCAAAAACACAAAGAGACAGAGTTTATAGAAGCCTGGGCAAGGAAATTTGCAAAGCTGGTTATTGTCTGTTGAAGGATTTTCTAAGAAAGGTTGGTGAATGTCTGCACATTTCTTGTTGATATTTTCATAGTGCTTCTGAGAACTCTCTTGCATAAACCATAAAGAATTTGTAAACCCTAGAATGGCACCAAGAAAGGATTTATCTAGTAAAATTGAGTACAGTGATAGGGGTTTAGATGAAGATTTGTTAGAACTATTACCTAATTCAACAATTGATATGGTAAAGGCTAAGAGTTTAGTACCAAAAAGCCCTAGGGTAAAGGTAGTAGACGGCCTGTATCATACGAGTAATTATATAAGGGATGCTAAGATTGGAACGCTTAATGCAAGTGGCATTTCAAATATTACTGGCTTAGGGTTGTTCAAAGTAGGGTTCAGTCAAAGAAATGCCCCTCCTCCTAGTAGCAATACATGGAAATTTGACCTGGGAAAGCTCATTGTACCTAGTGTTTTCATAGATGTAGATTTAATGATTCAAATTGCAAATAATTATAACCCAATTACTAAGGTAATTAGGGATGCTAAAGGGAACCTGTTAATGAACATCTCTGCTAAAGAAATCAGGATGGTTTATAAGCTAGGTGAACCTTCCAATGACCTAGAAAAAAAATATTTTGAGGAGTTGAGGCAAGTATACAATGCACTGAGGGATTATCTCAAAAGTGGTCCTGTGAAGAAATTCTATGACAAGATTCGGGGAATGATTCACATGGGACCAAGTACATAGGAGCCCTTCAAAACAAAATATTTTAACTTAAGAGAAAGGGGTACATATTGGTCATTATGTCAAGTTTTTGAAGATGTTGAAGAGAGAATGTCAGTGCATTTGATGTACATGATGGTCCAAATTTTACACCCATACCTATAAGTTACTTTTGACTTTGCCCCTTTCATTGCTGATTTAATTCATAATGGATTAATAGGAATCTAGAAAAGCAAAGTTGATAAGCCATTCTACTGGTACTCCTTCATGATGCATATGTTCTTGTTTAAAGGTGCTAGTTATTCTGAGAAGGAGATGGATTTGTTGAAATAGAAGGATGGTGAAGATATGCCAGTCCAATTGTGGAGCCTCAACATGACATGGGATAGAGAAGATAATAGTTTCATTAATTTTGATAGGTGTTTTGTAGCCAGGTTGAGGCTACTATTTGTCCATGAGAACCCAAGAATCCCAACCGCCTTGGTTGAACTTATCAGGCCAAAAAAATTTGCTAAGGGCCTCAAAATTGTGCATAATTGGGGGGATTTCATTTTTTATCATGTTTCTACTATTATCAGACTATATGGTTTCAGAGGGGCCCCATTCATATTGCCATATCAGGTACCCCTAAAGATTGGTGTTGCAAAGTTCATGAGACAATTTGGGGAGATTGAGAAGAACACTCTCACAGGTAAAGGTAGAGGAAATCTGTTCCCAAATATCACAATTGGATATCAATTTATAATTACAAAGGGTGGATATCTTTACATGGATCAAGTCTCGACACCTTATCATATGACTACTTCAGTTGTTAGGAAAGAAGACCCAGAGGGGTTTTACAATGAAATGTATAAGAAGAAGGTTAGGTGCTCCTTGATAGATCACATTTTTAATTTCCCTAAGGATATCATAAGAAATGTCCCAAATATACAAGAGCAATAAATCAGAAAGGAGAAATGGTTGGTGTATAAGAAGACATTGGACTTTGTCCAATAGTTTGACTTGGGATATGATTCCCTAAAGAGCATCAATCCTATGGGGAAGAAGATAGACACTCTCATGGATTATTTTTAGGGTATTTTTCAAACCCTAAATGAGAAGGAGAAATCCATGCAAGATATCCCAGAGAAGGCTCAATCAATATTGAGAAAACCTTCATTTGCAAAAGTATTGCCACTAGGCAAGTACATGGTATAGAAGAGAACTGGTTACAATGTGGTAGTACTAGAACCTGACAAGCAAAAACAAAGAAAAAGGAGGATGTCCCTTCCACATCATAGTAGGTGGAGAAGCACACGGAGGTTGTAGAAATTCCAGACTCACCTCAGGCTCAACCAGCTTAGGATGTTCCTGATTCCCCATCTCCATAAAAAAAAAAGTAGCTAGAGAAGAGGTCTAAACACATTGAAGGGGATTATTCTCCATCTCAATCACCTCTAAATATCATGGATGATTAGGAGGTCAAAGAGTAGGTATAGCAGTTGGGAGCTCTATGTCAAATTTTTATGACCTATGAAGAGATAAATGAGGGGTTGCTAGAGCCACCAAAATAACCCGAGTTAGACTTAACAGTGGGAGAGATGGAAGGCACAGAGATGGACCCAATAATCAAACAAGCCTATGATGAGTTCTTGGCTGATGATGCATTTGTAAAGGCTAGGGCTTTTATGCAATTTATGTGGAAATTAAACATGAGTCAGTTTGAAGAAACATGTGAAAAGAAGCATGAGGAGAATCTAGACAAGGACCTCAAGATCATAGAAATTGAGGTAAGAAAGGAAATGACAAAAAAGTTTTAGAAGATTAGTCCAGAATAGGGGAGAGACTTGGTGAGAAACTTAAGAGTGCTTATCCTTCCAGAATGGGATATAGCTGATGCAGTGGTCCTAGATGCAGTCAGGAAATAGACCACACCAATCCACAAGACCAGGGAGGAGGAAGAACATGCAATTAAGGGAGTAAATTTTAGTAATGACCATCAAGCCTTGGTCATGTGGTCTTTAAAGAAGAATGAGAATAACAAAGGGAAGCAAGTTACCAAGGGTGATATTTCAGGTAGCCTAATAGTCAAGATGGTCACTGACACCTTTATAGTTGAGGCATCAAGCATGGTGGTAGAAACAACCCAAATCACATCAAGTGTGGCAAAAAGAGAGGCCAAAGAAAAAGAGGAGCTCACACTAAGACTGGAAATAGTATTGAAAGCTTATGGGAAGTTAAGACATGTAATATGTGAAATGGATTTTTTAATTGCAGACTTAAAGAAGAGGCTAGGTGAATATGGCCCAATTCAAGCATCAGGGCAATTGCAAATTTCTTCTTCCTATGTTGGTCTTTCTTCTTCAAGCCCTATAATTGAATACCCCCTCTCCCCTCTTCCCCCTTGCATAGGTGATGAAGACATAGAGAAAAGAGAGAAGCAAAGGTATGAAAATAGAATAAACAATACTATTTTACAATTTGTTGCAAATGTAAAACCAAGGGAAGTTTATAGAATAGCTAAACAGTTGTCTGACATTTTGATTTCTTTTAAGAAAGAGGTGTCCACTGTAGGCCCAATTTTGGAAAGGTGGGTTGCTAGAAAGTGTGTGCGTGAATTTTGTACCTGATCTGTAGACACAACACTTCAGTAAAACATTAGAGGTTAGCAATAATCAAAATCGTGCAATGAATTGAAAACTAAACTAACCAGGCAATTTACTACCTTTTAGTAGATGCGAGTGTGAATTCTCAGATTGTACCGAGATCAGTGACCTTGATGACACCTAAACAAAGGATTTGAATGCAATTCTAGATATGAGATGAATGCAATTAATCTAATTTTTTTGGATTTTAGATGCAATTAGATGAAAAATTGATATGAATCTATGATAATATGAAAATTGATATGCTATGCTAATCTAACAATGAAAATTCTAATATGATATGCAATGCTATGTAAAATATGGAAATCTCACAACAAGTCAAATTCACAAGATTGATTCTTCAGTCCCCAATTCGATAGCATGATTGTGCAAATTCCTCAAATTTGATATACTATGATTTCTATAGAGTAAATTTGCAAATTTGTGAGATATGATATGAAGAGTTGAAGCCTTAATTTATAGAAATCTAGGGCTTTGGAGGTGCATGGAAAAAGCCATAAATCACTCTGATAACTTAGGTTGATTTTTGAGTTAACAAGAATAAAAGAATATTTAATTCACAAAAACATGCAAAAGCACAGTTTAACTCAAAATAGAGTTTAGATTTAATTGATAATTGATAGTTGCCTGCTTTTCTGATTGTGCATGTTTTATTTATGAATTAATTTAATAATAAAGTGATTTATTTCCAACTTAACTGATTTTGAAAAATAAAACAATTGATTTATGGGTTAATCAATTCATTTTCAAACTTTTATTCAAAAGCAATATTATTAAAAATTGACAACTTGCTTTAATTAATTAAATAAGAATTTAATCAATTATTCATAGGATTTTGGATTTATTGTCAAAATTAAATAATACAATTTAGGAATAAATAGAATTAAATTTAATTAAACAATTAAGTGGCAGTATTAAATCTAATTAATTAAATATTTAGAATATTCAATTAATCAAACTTTAGGATAAATAGGATTTATTGCCAAATAATCATAAAATTAAAGATAATTATGATAAATAGGAATATTGCTAAGAATGTTCCCTGATGCAAATTTTAGGATAATCAATTAAGATTCGATAATGTTCAGATGTGCCTTAGGTTAGGACTTCGATGTCAATTTCATTCGAATTGTCAATGTAGGAGGTTAATGAACCTATAGCCCATTTTTGGGGTATTACATTTTGCCCCTCTTTGAATTGTTGTGCGAAGCGCAGTGGTTCAAAGACAGTCTGTGTATGATATTGAAATTGATGTTTGAAATTGAAATTGATATGAAATAGAAATTGTTATATGAGATAGAAACTGATTGAAAGATTCAAAGATATTAGGTCCTGAATGACCAAAGATAATGTTAACTATAACAATAATGAACCAATGATTACAAAGAAGTGTCAAAACACCTGATTCTAAACCTTATGATTGTGAAGAAGTGAGTGACCAGTTCCAGACCTGATTGTCAATAAGAATCACATTGGTATCACATCTGAACCCTTCAGTTATGAAGAACCAAGGAAATAACACTAATGAACTGATGGTTGTGAAAAGATGATACAGTTTATAAGATTAAGAGAATACCAGATTGATATGGATCTCAATGAATCTGATATGCCCCAAGAAATGATTGATTTTCCCCAAGCGATGAGGTCTTTTGATGAATTAACAACTAGACATGGTTATTGTCTCGATTACTAAGGAAAGATATGATTTCAGATTTAGATTATAGACTTTGAATGATGTGTAATACCATGCCCCCTTCAGGATTAAAATTGAAATTTGACAAGAAAATTCAGCGTTATATGGTTGAGAAGCATGTTAATTGATTTAAGAAGTGGTTATACATGTCTGAGAATGCGTTCTGCATCATTTAGAGGTCCTAGAGACCAAGTTTGACTAGGTTAAACCATGAGGTGACCATAGTTAACCAAGTTGAAATTTTGATAGTTTGATGTAAGATAATCAGTTAAGTTGAATTATGTTAGAAAGTAAAGATCCCCAAGATAACTGAGAGAGGGGGGGGGGGGGGGTTGAATCAGTTATCTGATAATTAAACCATTTATCAACTTCAATATCAACTTCAACAACTTTAAACCATATAATCAATGTAGTAGCCAACCATATTAAGATAATCATATACAATGACACAATAACACAAGATATGTTAACTAGGGAACCTCTTGATCAAAGAGTAAACCCCAGTGGGAATGATGCCCGCAAAATGATGCACTAATATGAAAGTTTCTTGTGAGAGGATTGACCCTGTTAGGAGTCTTATGAAATACATTCAGTACATATGAATCTTTTTTAGGAGATTTTGAATCCCTGTTAAAAGATTCTAACCCTGTTAGGAGTTATGGAAGACATAAGGACCCACTGCCCAAATAGCTTCAAGGCAAGATCTCTGAACTCACTGTCCAATAGATCTTAGGATTATTCAATAGAATAATATGAAACATGTTACCTCCTTCACACTATGCCAAAACCACACTCTCTACTACACAAGATCACAAATCTAGATCTCTGTACTTCACAAGTCTTCCTTCACCACTAAATTAGCTCTATTCTTCACCTCATGCATATATTCGCATCACAACTTTCACAATTTCATATCACAACTATTAAAATCCCATATTTCAACAAGGAAAACATTCCTTCCTTTATATCACACTCAAATAATTAAAAATGAGTCGGCATCCAAATATAAACTTTCCAATCATGTGACCTCAAAGTTTGTGCTATGAACCATGTCACCACCAATGAGTCTCAAACTTCCCTTTAACTACATAGAATTATATTCCATCCCGATTAGGAGATATCCTCTGATTACCAAAAACTGCTACTCAGGAACACTGCAGAATACTACTTCCACCAAAATGCTTATAACTTTCATGAATAAATGAATTTGTTTTTGTATTGTTAACCATAGGTTAATAACACACCAAAGAACATACCATCAACTACACATAACTAAATTTGAAATATAACATGTGTGCAAAACAAAACTGTGCTTGCTTCTCTGCTAAACTCTAGAATAACACTGTGTTGACATCAATGACAATCATAGTCATGAATGCAACAACCACTGCTATAGAATGACTACCAAAGGCTTAAGAATTCATTCTTAACAATCTCCCCCATTGGTAGTGATGTAAACATAGATGAAAAACATCCAATGTTCCAAAAATCCAATCACTACTGCTCAACTGCTCTACTGCTCTTCATCAATCAAATCTTGCTTCGTTATCCTATTCAATCTCTTCAAAAAATGTAGTTCCACAATGTTTTTCATGATTCTCTCCCCCGTTGACATCAATGACAGAAATTCCATTACTATGTCAAACAATAGCTCAATGTCAAAAGACACTGTTTAGAAAATACATTCACAAGAGTCCTCATGACTCAGCTCAGATACACATACTCCCCTATAGAGGAAGTACCATCATCCAATCTAGAAAATAGATAGGGCCAAAAACCACTAGATGGATGCAACCATCTGCATCTTTACTCAAGAGTAGATTGGGGCATAACCCCAAGCATACCTCTTAGATACTCAAATGTATCCTTAGGCAAAGGCTTTGTAAATATATCTGCTATCTGCTCCTTTGTGCTTATGTACTCCAGTCTAACTTCTTTCTCAGCTACTTTCTCTCTTACAACATGATATTTGATCTCTATATTCTTTGTCTTAGAATGTAATACAGGATTCTTAGACATACTAACTGTACTTGTATTGTCACAATGTATGACAATAGGCTCAGCAAACTGAATTCCAATATCCTTCAACATTTGCTTCATCCAAATTATCTGGTTATAATTATTTGCTGCTGCTACATACTCTGCTTCTGCTATACTCTATGAGATACAATTCTACTTTTTTCTCAACCAAGAAACTAATCTTCCTCCAAGAAAAAAGGCTCCACCACTGGTGCTTTTCTTATCATCAACACTGCCTCCCCAATTAGCATCAGTATATTCACATAGGGTAAAATCATCAGAAGTTTCATACCACAATCCATAGTCCATTGTGCCTCTAAGATATCTCAATATCCTCTTTACTGTTGCATAATGTGACTCTCTAGGTTCAACTTGAAATCTTGCTACCATTCCAACTAAATGTTGTATATCTAGTCTAGTGTGTGTCAAGTACTGCAATCCACCACCAATCATGGATCTGTACTTCTTCTGCTCAACTGTTGGTGTTTCATCTTTACTAGATAGTTTATGTCCTATAACCATAGGTGTTCCAACTAGTTTACAATTCTCCATACTGAATCTTTTCAACAAATCATCCAAGTACTTTGTCTGACTTACAAAGATATCATCTTTATTTTGTGTTATCTGTAATCCCAAAAAGTATTTCATTTCTCCAATCATACTCATTTCAAATTCTGTCTTCATTTCATCAGCAAATTTGTCACTAGCTTCATCTTCTCCTCCAAAAATAATATCATCAACAAAAATAAACAAAACTAACAATCCATTCTTAATTTCTTTTGTATATAAGTTACTATTAGCTGTTCCTTTTGTAAATCCCAATTTTAACAAATACTTATCCAATCTAGCATACCAAGTTCTAGGTGCTTGCTTTAGTCCATAAAATGCTTTCTTTAGTTTACATACCATGTCTCCTTCTTGAGTCAAAGGAAAATTTTTAGGCTGCTCAATGTAGACTTCTTCTAATTCACCATTCAGAAATGCTAACTTCACATCCATCTAATACACTTTGAATTTCTTATATGCTTCATAAGCCAAAAATATTCTTACTGCTTCAAGTCTTGCCACAGGGGAAAAAGTCTCTTCATAGTCAATTCCTTCTTGCTGTGAGTATCCCTTACATACCAATCTTGCTTTGTTCCTAATTACTTCTCCTTGTTCATTCATCTTGTTCCTGAATACCCATTTAGTTCCAATTACATTTTTGTCTTTAGGTTTAGGGACCAATTCCCATGTCTTGTTCTTTTCAATCTGATCCAATTCTTCTTTCATAGCTTTAATCCAAAGTTCATCTTCACAAGCTTCATTAGTAGACTTAGGATCAATTTGAGAAATCAAACATAAATGTACCTTCTTTCTAGTCATAACTCCTCTATCCAAACTTCCAATTACTTGTTCAACAAGATGATGTCTTGATATATACCTGTTAGGTGTCATAGTCACTGATCTTTCTTCAACTATATATTCTTCTCTAGATTCTTCTTTGTTTTCTTCAACATGACTTTCATTCAACAATTCACTGTCAGTCTCAAAAAATTGTTCAGTTGTTTCAATGTTAGGTTGAGGGTTAGTTCCTTCATCAGATTCATAATCAAGCATTATTTCCTAAATTTTAAACTTCTCATCAACTTTTACATTTGTACTTTCAACAATAGTCTTAGTTCTCTTATTGTAACATCTATATGCTTTGCTTTTCAAAGAATATCCAAGAAAAATTCCTTCATCACTTCTAGGATCAAACTTTCCTATATCATCATCTCTCTTAATATAAAATTTGCTTCCAAAAATTCTAAAATACTTAATTGAGGGTGCATGTCCAAACCACAATTCATAAGGTGTCTTGTTTGTGTTTGCTCTGATTTGTACTCTATTCATTGTATATACTAATGTATTCACTGCTTCTCTCCAAAATGTCTTTGCCAAATCACCTTCAAACAACATAGCTCTAGTTGCTTCAGTCACTGATCTATTCCTTCTTTCTGCAATAGCATTTTGTTCAGGTGTTCTAGGGGTTGAATGCTGTCTCTTAATACCATTTACTTGACAAAAAGTGTTAAACTCTTTAGATGTAAATTCTCCACCTCTATCAGATCTCAAACATTTAATCCTCATTCCTGATTCATTCTCAACTTTATTCTTCATGACCTTAAACTTATCAAATGCTTTAGATTTTTCTTTCAAAAATGCAATCCACACCATTCTTGTAAAATCATCAACAAGAATCATAAAATACCTTTCTCCATAGAATCCTCTAGTCCTAGTAGGACTGCTCAAGTCTGTATGAAAAATCTCCAACTTTTGTGTAGATGTGAACTTCTTGCTAGGAAATGAACTCCTTTTCTGCTTAGCCATCACACATTCCTTGCAAATCATGTTAGTAGGATTCATAATCTTAGGTAAATCTCTTACTGCAAGTGTAGAACTCACTTTCATAATATTATCAAAGTTTATATGACATAACCTTCTATGCCATAACCAACTGTCATCAATCTTAGTCATCAAACATGTCATCTTAGTAGGGTTCAACTAAAATACATTACCTCTGGTTCTAGATCCAGTTCCAATTAGATTTCCATCTTTATCCTTTATCACACAAGTTTTCTTAGTAAACCAAACTTGATATCCTTTATCCACTAACTGTCCAACACTCAAAAGCTTATGTTTCAATCCATCAACAAAGTAAACATCATCAGTATTAGTCTTTCCATCAAGAGTACTAGATCCTATACCTTTAATCAAACAAGGTGCATTGTTACCAACTCTAACAACTCCTCCATCATAATTGTTAAACTTTATGAAATTTCCTTTATCACCAGTCATATGATGTGAACAACCACTATCTATAATCCAATCAGCTTTCTTTTCAACTTGGGAAACTAAGGCTTTCTCTTCCTTAACATTAGATTCAAAATTTTCTTCCTTAATTGCTACAAATCCTATGTCATCAAAGTTATCATTATCACTATCGCTCAAATGTCTTTCAATTCCTGTTTCAATTTCTTCATCATTTTCATAATAACATTCTTTAGATCTTCTAGGCTTAAAATTATTTCTATACTTCTTAACTCTCTTAGGACACTTAGATGCAAAATGACCATATTCTTGACATGTCCAACATTTAAAGATTTTCTTACCATCTGGTTCTCTTTTCACAAGCAAGGAAATACCTTCTTCAATCTTCTTATCTTCATCAAATTTGGATCTACTACTACTGGCATAATCTCCATTCACACTTGTACTTCTAGACAAAGTAGGTCTGATGCTAAGAGCACTGAATGCTGTCTCCACTCTAGGTAGTTCTCCTGATAATCTCAAATTCATCTCTGCTGCTTCCAATCTTCCAAGAAGAGTCTCTCTTGAAAAGTTTGGTGTACAAGGTATCACTTGTTCAATCATTTGTGTAGTCTACTTGAATATCAGTGTCAATGTTCTCAAAATCTTCCATATTACTTCATTCTCTATCTTTTCACCTCCACAAGACTTTATTCCTGCAACAATTTCTGACATCCTACCAATATAGCTTCTAACAGATTCATCTTCCATCATTCTTATGTCTTCAAATGCACAAATCCAATTATGTAACCTAGCTTCCTTTTCATGTTCATCACCTTCAAAAGTAGAATGTAAAGCTTTCCAAATATCATGAGATCTAGTTAAACCTTTTACTTGAGTATATTCATTCTCTAGAAGTGCTGATAAAAGTGCTTCTCTTGCAGGTATGTTACACATGAATAGATCTACCTCATCTTTAGAACTTGATTCAAGACTGTCTTCTTCAATTATAGTTCTCTCATTTTTTGTAATCAACCAATAACCTGGTCCTAAACACAAGAGATGTGTCTTCATCTTTTCTTTCCAATTGTCAAAATTTACTCCATCAAACTTAGGGCTTTTTTTCCCTAAAATTCACCATAGATCTCCTTAAGTTGTTAAACTTCTCTTTCAAGGACCTGCCACTCTGATACCAATTGTTAGAAAGCAAAGATCCCCAAGATAATTGAAAGGGGGGGGGGGATGAATCAGTTATCTGATAATTAAACCATTTATCAACTTCAACAACTTTAAACCATATAATCAATGTAGTAACCAGCCATAGAAAGATAATCATACACAATGACACAATAACACAAGATATGTTAACTAGGGAACCTCTTGATCAAAGAGTAAACCCCGGTGGGAATGATGCCCACAAAATGATGCACTAATATGAAAGTTCCTTGTAAGAAGATGGACCCTATTAGGAGTCTTATGAAATACATTTAGTACATATGAATCTCTATTAGGATATTTTGAATCCCTATTAAAAGATTCTAACCCTGTCAGGAGTTATGGAAGACAAAAGGACCCACTGCCCAAACAGCTTCAAGGCAAGATCTCTGAACTCACTGTCCAATAGATCTTAGGATTATTCAATAGAATAATATGAAACATGTTACCTCCTTCACACTATACCAAAACCACACTCTCTGCTACACAAGATCAAAAATCCAGATCTTTGTACTTCACAAGTCTTCCTTCACCATTGAATTAGCTTTATTCTTCACCTCATGCATATATTCGCATCACAACTTTCACAATTTCATATCACAACTATTAAAATCCCATATTTCAACAAGGAAAACATTAATTTCTTTATACCACAATGAAATAATTACAAATGAGTCAGCATCCAAATATAAAATAATAATTTCAACACGCTACATCAAAATTACATAAAAACTGTCGGCTTCCAGATATTGTAACTTTCCAATCATGTGACCTCAAAGTTTTCACTATGAACCATGTCACCACCAATGAGTCTCAAAATTCCCTTTAAATATGCAAAATTAGAATCCATCCCGATTAGGAGATATCCTCCGATTACCAAAAACCACTACTCAGGAACATTGCTAGAATACTACTTCTGCCAAAATGCTTATAACTTTCATGAATAAATGAATTATATTTTTTGCACTATTAACCATAGGTTAATAAAACACCAAAGAACATACCATCAACTATGTATAACTCAATTTCCAATATAACATGTGGGCAAAACAAAACTGTGCCTGCTTCTCTACTAAACTCTAGAATAACACTGTGTTGACATCAATGACAATCATAGTCATGAATGCAACAACCACTGCTATAGAATGACTACCAAAGGCTTCAAAATTAATTCCTAAAAAATTATATATTTCTTTGATGATTTAAGGTTGATTATGCAAGTAGTGAATAATATAAATGATCTCAAATTTTGATTTGGATCCCGAAAAAGGATTCTACTTGTTGTTTCATTGGATGGACCTTCTTGTAGGATTCAGCTCTTTTTAGATTTGAAGATGTGATTGAATAATTTTTTAAGAATTTTAAGTTCATTGAGTTATTGTGAGATCATGCAAACATGCAAAATGCGAAGAGACACTTAATATGAAAATGCAACCTAAGACCTAGGACCTAGTCACTGATCATGTGTCGATCATTCTCATCATTGAATTTTTAGGTAACTGGATAAATCAATACAATGCCCACTAGTTAGAAAACCATAGACATATGAATATTGATTTGTATGCACAGGAATCAATACAACACCCACTGATTAGGAAACCATGGATATATGAATATTGATTTTGTTTTAGAATGTTGGATTAGATACAAGCACCAAGGCATAAAAGCCAGAATGACCTGAATATCATGTCCATTTTGATATAGCAATTTGTATAAGCATCAAAAAATAAACTTTGTGATGACCAAAATATGCCTTGCATAACAAACACATCAAACAATCAAGAGATCATTCTAAATCCAATGTGAATTACCCATAGTGACCCTTTATCATTCACATCCTTGGCAAGATGGCATTTCACAATAGGACAAAGAACTCACTCAAAAAGACAATAGTTAGATCAAACCTCCTTGAATTTTTTGGGTATCAATGTTCAAGGTACGCATGGCCATCCAATTTGAGATAGAGGCTCTTACAGTCAGACACCATTTCAATCTAGAATTTCCAAAGTTGTTAGAGTTTCACATACAAGAAGAAAACAAAGAAAAGATTATGTCTCCAGTCATCACTCTCTAAATCCTGTAAAGGACATCATCGAAGAGCTTGAAGGGACATAATATGAAAAAAAATCTCAATGTGAATCAGTAAGCATACAAGGAGATAAAAGCATGTAAAGCACAAATTGTTTTTAGTTTTCAGTTTGATGTTGGATTGCATTGTTTGTAGATGCAAAATCCTTTCTGGAGACAAGACAGATTGACTGACTCAAATGAAGCTTCCAAGGACTCTGATTGGATATGATATGTCTAAGATACATTGGAGGCCATAAGATAGGACTTTGATTGCCCCCAAGTTTGAACATTGATAGGATATGAACACTTGAGCTGATTGGTGCACAAAACTGACTTATCGGAAACAAATTGGGAGATATGTACAAACTAAAGCAAGACTGAAAGATGGGAAAGACCAAGATTGCACCGATAGATGGAGCATTTTTGAGACAAGTGGTGCCCGTTTGCCAGGTTTTCACCATCTTGGTAGAGATTCTATTTTTGCTACCAAGGTGCCTATTTCCAGGTTTTCACCAAGGCACTTTTTTCTTTTTTTCATTTTTTTTTTTTTTTTTGTACTTTTGATATTTTTTACTTTTTTTGTGAATCATCAAGGCACCTATTGCTAGGTTTTCACCAAGATGTTCATTTTTTTAGGACTTTTTCAAATTTTTAGAATTTTTTTCAGGACATTTTACCATAGATTGAATGCCTTAGGCGTAGAATTTCTTTAGATGGAGAATGTTGATTGGTTCTTGGAGCTTCTCTCCTTTAGTCATTGAGAGTTGATAGGAACCAGAGCCAAAGGTAGCAGTGATAACAAAGGGACCCAACCAGTTGGGTTCAAAATTCCCCTTGTGTTCTCAATGTGATTTATTTTTAGGATTTTCTCTCAAGACTATATCACCAACCTGAAATTCTCTGTGTCTAACTTTCTTGTTGTAGCCTCTAGACATTCTCTTTTGATATACTTTGAGATGATCATATGCTTCTTGTCTACGCTCATCTAGTAGTTCAAGTTCTTGCAACCTAGACACTCTGTAGTCATCATCAGTTACCTGACCATGCATTCTGATTCTTAGTGATGGGATTTCAACCTCAATAGGTAGTACCGCTTCAAACCCATAAACTATAGTGAAAGGTGTAGCCCCAGTAGGCATTTTGATACTTGTTCTATAGGCCTAGAGAGCTGGATTGATCATGAGATGCCAGTCTCTTCCCATCTTATTAACTGTGCGGTGTAAGATTTTCAACAGATTCTTATTAGAAGCCTCTGCTTGTCCATTCCCTTCAGGATAGTAGATAGAAGACCAATGTTGTGTGATCTTGAATTTGGCACATAGATCATCTAGGTCTTTATTTTTGAATTGTCCCCCATTATCTATGATTATAGAATGCGGCATCCCATATCTACATATGATATAGTTCAATATGAACATAGATATTTTATTTCCAATGGATTGTGTCAAAGGGACTACTTCTACCCATTTGGTAAAATAATTTGTAGTTGTGATGATATGGGTATGCCCATTAGAAGAGTGAGGATGAATGGATCCTATAATTTCAAATGCCCATTGATGAACATGTCATTGTGTAGTAAAGGGAATTAGATCTCTCCCTGGAGCATGAATTAGGTTGCCATGTAATTGACACTTTTGACAATTCTTAGCAAACTTGATAGCCTCTTTCTCCATTTCAGGCCAATAGTACCCAGCCCTAATAAGTTTTTGAGCTAGTGTTAAATCATTTGAGTGTGACCCACAAATACCTTCATGGACTTCCTCTAATGCACGTTAAGACTTCGCATTCTAAACATCTAAGTAGCGTAGCACCTAGACCTTATTTGTAAAGATCATGACCAATGATTACATATCAGGAGGCATTACTGATAAGGTATCTCTTTTCATGGTGGTTGAAGGTATCAGGAATGATTTGGTCTTGGAGATAGGAAAATAGGTCTTTGTATCTGGATGAATCATGACCTACAATAGTGAAAATCATGCGGGTTTTAGGGGTGTCCTATGCAGGATAAGATAATGCTTCCACCAGGAACTCATAGCATAACTCATGTTCAGGCTACTATAATAAAGTAGATAGTGTTGCCATTGAATCGACAACCTTGTTCTTTGTTCTAGGAATTTGCTCAAATGTGATAGATATGAAATACTTCTTAAGATCATCTACCATTCTCTTGTAAGGAATGAGCTTTTCATCTTTAGTTTGGTACACATCATTGAATTGATGGATAACAAGTTGAGAGTCTCCATGAATGTGTATCTCTGTTATTCTCCACTCAATTTCTAGTTTCATGCCATTCAAAAGGGCTTCATATTCTGCAATATTGTTTGTGCAAGGGAACTTTAGTCTGAATGCTTTTTGAATTGAGTATCCTTGAGGAGTTATGAACAATATGCCTGCTCTAGATCCATTCTATGTGTAGGAGCCATCAAAGAATAATTGCCATTCTCTAGAAGAAAGAGTCATGATAGAGGAATCTAGAAATTCCATTTGCATTGGTGTATCATCAATCATAGGTGCATCAGCCAATTGATCAGCAATCACCTCTCCTTTTATAGCTTTTCTTTTCACATATTCAATGTCAAATTCACTTAAGAGCATGACCCATTTGGCTAATCTACTTGTGAGGGAAGCTTTGCTTAGTAGGTATTTTAGTGGATCAATTTTAGCTACCAAATGTGTGGTATGAGCTAACATGTAGTGTCTCAATTTCTATGATGCAAAGATCATAGCTAGACAAGCTTTCTCAATCATTGAATAGTTCTTTTCATATGCAACCAATGTTCTACTGATATAATATATAGCTCTTTCCTTTTTATTCTCATCATGTTGTGCTAGCAATGCCCCCAGTGATGTATCTATTGCAGAGACATATAAGATCAATGGCTTCCCATGAATAGGAGGCATCAAGATTGGAGGATTTGATAGATACTGTTTGATATGATCAAAGTTTTTCTCACATTCTTCATTCCATGCAAAGGTCACACCTTTATGTAATGTTTTTGTAAATGGTTGTGATATGTCCGCAAGCTATGATATGAATCTTCTGATAGATTGAACTCTTCCTTGCAATGTCCTCATTTGACTGATATTCTTTGGGGGTTGCATCTCTATTATAGCCTTTACTTTAGCTGGATCAACTTCAATGCCCTTCTTTGAGACTATGTACCCTAAGAGCTTTCTAGAAGTGACACCAAAAGCACACTTCTTAGGATTTAGTCTGAAACTAATTTTTTCCATTCTGTCTAGTATCTTGCTCAAGTCATTTAGATGTTTAACTCTAATCATAGATTTTGCTAAAGTATCATCGACATAATCTTCCATAGTCCTATGCATCATGTCATGGAAAATAGATGTCATGGCTCTTTGATATGTAGCACCAGCATTTTTAAGCCCAAATGGCATAACATTCCAACAGAAGGTGCCCCATGCGCATGTGAAAGCAATTTTCTCTTGATCCTCTGGAGCAATTTTTATTTGGTTATATCTAGAAAAACTGTCCATTAAAGAGTACATCTCGAAACCCATAGTCATGTCCACTATCATATCAATGTTAGGTAGTGGAAAATAATCCTTAGGGCATGCTCTATTTACATCTCTAAAGTCTGTGCACACTTTGATTGATTTATCTAGTTTTGAAATAGGTACAATATTAGAGATCCACTCTGCATAGTCAATAACTCAAATGAATCCAGCTTTTAGGAGCTTCTCTAATTCAGCTTTTACTAAGAGTGCAATATGAGGATGCATATTTCTTAATTTTTTCTTGAAAGGTTTGACATTTGGAGCTATAGATAAATGATGCATTATAAGATTAGGATCCAACCCTGGCATATCTAAATATTTCCATGCAAATTTGATCTTCTTCTTTGTTAGGAATGTTGTAAACTTTTTCTTCTCTTCTTCTGATAAAGATTGTGCTACATGAATCAATTGTGGTTCTTCTGTGGTTCCCAAGTTGATGGATTGAGTGGGCTCAATTAGAACTAGAGATCTATCCTATAAATGACTTGGAAGGACATCAAATATCTCATCCTTAGGCACCTCAAAGAGGTTTTCACCTTTAGATACATCTTTTATTTTTATTTTTGTAGGTTCTAAGACTGCCACAAAGTGGTTTTCACCCTCAGAACTCATTTTCTTTTTATTCTTATTTTTATTTTTTTGACTAAGATAATTGATGTTTGACTCCATCATGCTAACACTCAGTTCATTGATGGAAGTACTCATAGGTTCAACTACATTGAGATAAAAATCAAGTGCATAGTCATTCGGGAAGGTATAAATACCATGGCTCAGATTTGTGGAGGTTTGATCAAGAAGTTCAGGATGTTGGATAGTCAAAATGGGGAAAGACTTGGAAATAGTGTTTATGGATATGGATCTGTCATCATTGGTCCTAACCTAATGCTTAAGTTCAAAGGTGATATTACAACATAATACATTCAATTCATGAATAGGCTCAATGTCATTGTAGGAGTCCAATTCAGCCATAGGTGGATCAGACTCGATAGGTTCATCATTTCGCTCTAGACTTATGTTGGGTTGAGGTGCATATTGGTGAATAACATCAACATGTTTCTCTGTGATAAGCTCATCTAGTTCTGGAATGACTCCCCATTCATAGTCATTAGATTATTCATCTATACCTCTAGGAAATCTAAGAACATGAGTAAAGTTAGGGTGAATACCCCAAGAAGGGTTACCCTCAGATTCTGATTTGTATTCATACTCATGGGAATCTATCTCAAAATAACTACCACCTTCTTCTTGGTCTATTTGATTAGCTTCAAGATTAGCTAGTTCTTGTGTGGAAACTATCTCTTGCTTTACAGTAGGTTCTTGTGTTTCCACTACATTGATTCTTCTAATAGGATCATCTTCTACATGAAGGAGGTCTTTGATCTCTTTAGGCAAATTTTCATAGGGAATGAGTTCTGAGCTATCTAGATCACTATCTGATGGTTCTATTTCTTCTTTCTTAAGAAGGGCTTCTCCTAGTGCAATCTACTCTATGACATGAGAACAATTACCTTTGAGGTGAAAGGGTTTCTTTTTAAATCCTAAGCCAACTTTTTGTTTATTTTCTCTACTATTATGTGGGATAGGTGCCTCAAGACCTTCTCCTTTGATTCCTAGAGGTCCTTTACCCGGATATCCCATCTTAGCTATCAATTTGTCTCTTGGGCCATATGACTTATAAGGATCTTTTAGTACTACTGAGTTACTAGTTTGAGTATCATGGGATTCAGATTCATCTTTGTATAGCCATGCAAGAACAACTTCATCCTCTTCAAATTATTTCTTGGAGACTTGTTCTAGACGTCTTTGACAATATCTTCCATTTTAGAAGTGGATGCTTCTTTTGTTGACTTAATGGAAGATTCTCTGTCATTGGGCACAAGTTTATCTGCACCTTCTTTCAATCTATTGCAAGTGGTAGATATGTCTGCTGGAATAGTGACCTCTACTCCTTCATAAGGAAATTTCAAACATTGGTGGAATGTAGAAGGAATAGCTTGCATTTCATGTATCCACGGTCTCCCTAGAAGAATGTTGTAAGCCAAAGGTAGATCAAGGACTTGACATATAGTATCTTTGATGATCAGACCTGATCTGATAGGTAAGACAATGGTGCCTTTAGAAGATCTTTCTTGTTCATCATAGGCTTTTATAGTTATTTTATTTCTAGGATCTATAGCCATTTCTGAAAATCCCAATTGTGTAACCAAGCTGTAAGAACAAATGTTTAGGCTAGTGCCCCCATCTATCAACAAACATTTGACTCTATGGTTCTGGATCAAGACTTCTATATGCAAGGGATGATTATGTGGGTGACTCAAGGAGTTGTCATCTTCCTCTAAAAAGGAGATATATTGTGGAGATGTAAGATGTCCAACCATAGTTTGGAACCTATCTAAATCAAGGTCATTAGGAATATTGGATCTGAGCAAAGCTTTATCTAGAATAGCTCTATGAGCTGGAGATATCTGAAGCAACTCAAACATGGAGATTTTTGCATTAGTATGTTGGAGTTGTTGAATAATGCTATAAGATGTTGGGCTTGTATCTTTAGGATTGGAAGATTTAGAAGTAGCCTTCTGTTTGGAAGCAGAAGAAAGATTGAAGGGCATCTTAGGGACATTTGATGAATCTGGGATTTGTCCATTTAGATGTGCCTGAGCTTGTCATCTAGTAACTATGTTAGCTGAAGAATGATTTTTATCTCTTTGCACAATTGTGATGACATTGCAATGTTCAGAGAGACAAGGTTCAACCATATTGATAACAACATTATTTCCAGGGTAAGCATAATTGACCTTTGTCCCCATATTAGGTTGAGAAGATGAAACTTCTTGACCATGTTTTGAAAATGGTTCTGTGAATTCCGTATGATCATTATTTATCTTATGATTGTCAATGGTGATATCTCCCTTATCAATCAGATCTTGAATAGTATGTTTCAAGCATAAGAAATTATTCATTTTGTGACCTTTACCTTGATGGAAATCATAGAATTCATTCTCTCTCCACCATTTTGGTTTAGGCTCAGAATTAGCTGGTCAGATCTTAGGCAAGGAGATGGTTTTATTAGCTAGCAGAGTTCTCATGGTTGATTCCAAAGATTCTCCAAGAGGAGTAAACATTCATTTATTATCAGCAGACCACTTTTTATACTTTGGCTTCTTTTGAGATGATTCAGGCACCTTTTGTTCTAAAGCTTTTATGGCTTGGGTACTAATAGTTAGATTGAAAGCTGGTGCCTTAGATGGGGCATGGATAGTATCAACAATGCCATCTGTGATGATGCCTTTATTCTTGTTCTACTTTTTGTTCTTATCTTTAGAATTGGATCCTGATTCATAATTGTCTTTTTGAAGTGTGATTTCTCCTTTTTTCACAAGCACTTTTTCAATTTTGATAGCATTGTCTACCATCTTATCAAAAGATGTATGATATTGCATTTGTAAAGGATAGTTGATCGCTGGGACAAGATTATTGATGAATATTTCTAGTTTTTTAGTTTCTGGAATAGGCCTAGCATATAGAGAGAATTTCTTCCTCCATCTCTTGAGAAATGTTAGGATTGGTTCCCTTGGATATTGTTTGAGATTGCATATATCAATCATGGTGACTAGATGTTGGATATTGTAGGAGTATTGCTGATAGAACAATTTAATCAACTCCTCAAAAGTTTTGATAGTAGAAGGCAACCTAGAGAATGAATGAATGGCCGCTCCACTTAGAGATCGAGGGAAGAGACACATCAGATAGGTTGGTTTGTGCATGACCTCCATAGATTGTGTACAAAATTCTCTGACATGATCTTGGGGATCCAAGTGTCCATCATACTTATCATGCTTAGGCATCTCCAATATTTTTGGGAATGGTGGCATGTACAAGTCTTTGTTAAATGGAAAAGGACATAGAGCTTCCATGGAGAACTCCTTGGGTTCCTTTTCTTTTTCAAGGTTGTTAAGTTTGACTTGCATGGCATGCATCTATTTCATCATAGCCGTGAGTGGAGTTTCTTCCTTGTGCATAATGATATCTTCAACATTAAAGTTGGGAGGAAGTTTAGCTCCTTAATGAGCTAATTGTAAAAAGTATGCCTCTCTATCTTCTTTCAAGAAATGCTTCATCATTTTCTTGAATTCATCATCATTTTGATATCGAGCAATTTGTTTAGGTGTGGGTTCCTGATCTGCTCCATGTTGAGATTGAGTTTTGTGAGAACCAAAGTTTGTCCCTGCTTGAGACATGGTAGGAGTTTGTGGGCTCCCTGGAATAGATTGATGAGGAGTTTGTTGATTGCCTCCATGAGTTGATGATGGAGGAATGTAAACAATTTTTAATCAAAAGTTGCCAAGACCGTCATCTTCGTAAAGATTAGAATTGTAGAGTTGCTCAAGAGTTGGACCTATGTGAGTAGACAAAGTTTTGGTGTTAAGCGCTTCTCCTGATTTCTTGTGAGAGGAAGCTCTAGTTTCCACCAATAACCTTGGGTGAAGCAAAAGAATAAGATGAAGAGAACTGAAGAATGAATTGAATCAAGATGATCAGATGATGCAACCTTGTCAAGGTTTGATTGATTGGAGTATAGATTTGACTTGGATGAGGGATACTGTGCCCTAGATGTATGGGTAGATGCCCAAAAGATAGCAGACAAGATATCACAACACTTAGTCATTTTTGAAGATTGATAGTTATGACAAGGTTTTGAGACAAGATGATAAAGACTTAAATCGATTAAACAAAAGACTAAATCAGATTCAAAAGGACACTTTAGGAAAATGATTGGATTCTTAGTAGTTTGCTGCTCTATTCCCGATACAATGATTTGTTTGAAAGATTCCAGAAATAGGCTGAAAAAGCTAGATATCTAGCAATTTTGACAACTTTCTAACAATTTTTCAAAACTTCTCAAATGACTATCTGCAGACTCGTACGATAGTGGGTATAGCATGAAATGACAATTGACAAGCTTGTATGATAGTTGATAATAGGAAAATTGACTTTTGAAAATGACTGGCTAAAACACTCGTACGACAATATACCTGTTACCATACGACACTCAGGGGGTTATGAAATGACTCTTTCCAAAACTCGTACAACTTTCTGACTCTCTAGGATGACCTTTGACTCCAGAAAGGAATTTCACTTCAATTTTTGCAAATTTTTGGGTTTTCAGTTTAAGATTCTTTGCAACTTTCAATGTCTAGATTTGAGGATTGTAATAGATTTGTTCATTTTCAGTAACTAGATAGATAAGAAAGCACACAAAATAGCAAGCAAGTGATTTAAAGCATGTCTAAAAACAATGAACAAGGGAAAAAGCAACCTTGCACATGAATAATCAAGTGACTTATTTGTGCTAATTAATAGAAGTGCTAATTAAGTATGTTCCAAAAAGTTTTGCAATAATGCACATATCCCTAGAAAATGAAAATTTTGGCCTCACTAGGGTTTTTAGTAATGGTTTAACTCTACAAATTTTATGATCCAAGAGGGTGAACTCCAATCCAGGCGCACCGGGGTTTTGACACAGTCTAAGAACTTAATCTTTAGGATCTGCTAGGGAGATTGGATAGCCCAATAAGAGACCACACCTGTGGAGATTTCTTCCAACATGACATTTATATAGCGGTTGTCACTACCATGGTGAAAATGGCTATTACCGCTTGAGGTTCCATCAATGTGGTTGACCTAATTAAGGGAATGTCCACTATGGTTAATCCTCTCTAAAGGTGACTAACAAGATATACCACATGGAGACTAGATTAGATTCAAGGATCTGGGTTTCTGGTACTATCCAAAAAGGAAGTAGAGCATAATCCCCTAGCCTCTTCACTTCACCAAAACAAAGCAGACAGATAAATCTGATGTGCTAAGACTAAGATTATCTCACAAAGATCTATGACATCAACCCCTTATGATCTATCAACCTCTCTAGAGGGAGAATGCCTCAATCAAAAGTTGAAGACACACAGATCTAGTAGAATGTGAGATGCCCTCAGTATCCTCGCTACCTACAAGGGTTCCTTTGTTGAGAAGAGTTTTGCTAGAAACTCACTCTCTCAAGAGCCACGAATAGTGTTTATAAGGCCTATTTACTATGTGTAACATATATGCGAAAAGCAAATTCTATGTTCATTTTATAGCCCAAAATGAAGTCTGTGATATGAAAGCAAGAAAAGTCACACAAGCTTGACACGTGAGAGTTTATTTTAATCCAAATTGAAATATTATCAGCTTGAGAAGAATACCTTAGGTCCAATGCTCTACAATCTAGAATTTAGCACACATCCAAAAGTACAAAAGCAAGACAAATCAACAGCAAACAGTGAGCATTAGAAATTAATAATCTAAAAGTACAAATCTGCAAATTCTGTGTGTCTGTAGAAAAATCTCCTCCATGTCAGGATATGGTATTGTATGAGGAAGTATGGTCTCATGTGATGAAGGATAAAATCTCATGCGAGGAAGTATGGTCTCATGCGACAAAAGATTAAGTCTCACATGAGGAAGTGTTGAAACCAGCAAAACTTTGCATGGCGCGATGAAAAATCTCACGTGAGAATTCATGCAAAGATGTATGAAAGTATTGACAGAAAATTAAAAATCATAGTTTTGATAGAAAATGTCCTAAATTTTTTTTTGTCTTGTAGAGTATACCAGAACCCTTGAAACCCTTAACCTCAAAAGACAAAAAATTGATAGAAATGAAGGGAAACCCATTTCAGGGCCCCATGGTGGGCACCAAAAATGTGTGTGTGAATTTTTTACCTGATCTGTAGACACAACACTTTAGTAAAACATTATATGTTAGTGTTATACACTAAGTTTGCACCCTTGTTTCAAGCTCTCATAGTCTTAATAATATAGTATAACATGGGAATCATCTCTAGGTTGTGGGACGTATACTAACTCAGATGAGAGCTCTAGGTTCTAGGCTAGTTCCTCTTGGATAATCACCTTAATTTGCTTCTTGACATGAAAATTAAATCTTTTGAGGGAAAGGGATAGAAGGAATGCTTGAAAGGGAAATGACTTGAAAGAAAACTACCTACTCGGTGATACACCAAAATGATGGTATGAATTGCAGCATAAAAGATGGATTCAATGAATAAACTTAAGTCTAGGAGATCACATCTCACTAAATAGTCTTGCATAAGTATTTCATATAAGGGTCTATGAATAAAAGAGGGTATTTAGGGAAATAGAGAGATTCTTTCACAAACAATAACACTCTTAGGATTAGACAATAATATATGACCTACAAAATAACATCCACCTCTGCAACTAGGTATAGGAATGAGACAAGATTGTTAAGGGGTTGTAGTATACCCACAAAAGCATTCACATCAAATCATCCACAATAATACACATGAATTGCAGAAAGAAAGAGGAACCAAGAACCCTAAGATATCACTGAGAAACATATAAATACTTAATTCATTAAGAGATAACTCACACAAGAGGGCATAGGGAAATGAGAGATGTCACAAGATATCTTCAATATCTAAATTATCAATGGGAATTTAAAATTTTAGAAAACTAGAAGGCAAGAAGAATGCCATAGATAGATTTCTAAGAAAAGATATATTTTCTCTTTACAATTGTCCAACTCTTCTTTTACAAAAAGTCCATTCTGAGCTCTAAAGCTCTCAAAAAACATTATATACATCTCCCTTCTACACGCAGGTAGGAGAAAAGGAAAATCTAATTAGGGTTACATGAATTTTCATATAATAATCAAACCCTAATTCTATTAGATTCAGCCATAAATGCATGTGAAAATATCCTAGCCAATCAGATATGTGCCCTTGCATGTCCATTTCATGTTTATTCCTATAAAAAATCTAGTGGCCATGATCCATCTTTACAAGGGCTTGCCATAACTATTCAAATCTGATACTATGAGATATTTGAATTTAAAAAATTCATAAAATGGTCACAGGTGGCGCTAAAATTCTCTATCGACAACTGGCATTTGAAACTCAATCTTACTTTAAAATGTGACCGTTAGATCTTCCTTTTTACCTGAGCTCGACATTTGACTACAAAACTAACCTGACATCTACCTCAGGTTCCATTTTCCTTCAGTCGTAGAATCATTTAATGCTTTAGCTAACCCCGATTAAGTCTGGTGAACATGAAAAAGCTCTTCAGTCATTGATTCATAGAATACTTCACTAAACCCTAGGCCCAGAGCTGCCACATGTTAATATTCTATTTTGTCTGACTACTTTATCAGCAAACACCTCGGTGACCCATCTGACATTGGACCCATTGAAGACAAGATTCCATTTGAACGGCTGGCGCATGATCTCAAAGCCTTTGAATATTCCTTGAAAACATGCTCCAGTCGTAGATCTTTATTAGATCAGGACCCTCTAACAAACGGACCCACTTGTAACCTTGTCATCACTCAGCAACCAATCACAAACTAGAAAATCAGCACACCTGGAAACATAGACCCACCTGACAAAGGCTTGAACACTTGGCAAATTTGACAGCCAACGCATGATCTCATGTGTTAGAAAACCCCTTCACGAAGATACACCTGCCGTCGATCCTCATCCTTCTGAAATCCCTATAGAGACTCTGACATGGCCCCACTGACAAATCTTAGTCATCACTATGTGGACCAATAGAAGATGAGCACATTAGCAAATGAGGACCCACCCAAAAGGCTCTGATAACAAAATGAAATCAACAGTCGGTGCATAATCTCATGGCTCTGACACAACCCACGAGATCATGCACCATCCATTAGATCAAAAGGAACATAGTCTACCAGGCCCACTCTGACAAGGCTACACATCACAACCCTCAGCCAATCAGGAGCTTCCACATAGGACGATGTGGCAATGGACCCACTAAAGCTTTGAAGCATTGCATACTTGGAGGAATCAACAGTCGTCTGAAGATCTCATGCTCTGAAAACAGCCTATGCAAAGATACACCAGCCCTTAGATCTTCCTAAGCGGGACCCCACTCTGACACATTACCCTGATACCAAATCTATAGCTAGTCTCATCTGCTTATGACCCTAGAATATTCCTTCAGATTATAAGATAACTGTCTGATGTAGAATCTTACCACTGCTTGTAGAACTAACCCCACTTTGACCAGGTGATTTAGCGACCGAAGGCTTTCTCTTGTTCGCTAAATACTTCAATGAACCACGGTTAAACTTAGAGAATACATGACCAAAGGTCTTTCACTAGTTTGCTAAATAAAAAGGGCAACTACTGGAAGACTTAGAGAACTGGCGACCGAAGGAAATAAAAAGCACATGTGGGTATTAAGGAAACTTAAGTGGCCGAGATAAAGTAACTTGAAAATAGAACCTAGCTTAGGGCTTCTAGGATTTTTGGCACAACAGCTATATTTTAAAATTTTTTTAAATTGTAGACCAAGGGATTAGGAAATTTTTAGAGGCCAGATGACAAGGCATAAAGTTATGAAAATTTCAGCGATGCCTGGCAGGGTAAAAACAGTGACCCTTGAATGAAATTAGCCAAATTTGCAGAATAGGAACTTTTGGGAAACATTTTGGTGATTTCTGCTGGATGTCAGCTTGCTAGACATTGAAACCAGTGGCCTTGACATAATCTATTAGGCATGGGATCTTTACTAAGCACAAAAGTTTGATAGAGAGGCAAAAATTGGAACTGGGGAATAAAACTGTGCATGAGCACTTCTTGGAAAGCAGTAAACTAACCTAGAAAATAGGAAGAAAAGAAGAAAACATATTTACAAGAATTTATAGAGAGGGATTAACCTCAAAGTAGGGATTCAAATGGAAAACATTAACTGATATAGGCAAGGCATCTCCTTCAAGAGTTGATATCTAAAAAGCATTAGGCCCCTTGCACTATGTTATAACAAATGGTCCACCCTAGAAAGAATCAAACTTTGTATGTCTACCAGGTCTAGATCTGAACTCATCCCACTTGAGGACTACATCCCCAACCTTGAAATTTCTAACCCTAGCTCTTTTATCAAAGCTCTTCTTTGTCTAAATTTGATGGAACTCTATATCTTTCATGGTTTTGTCTTTGATCTCTCCCAATTCCATCAACTGAGGATACCTAATTTGCAAGGGATCTCCTTCTTCAAATAGAGCATATTGAGTAGCCAAGTCTAGTGTTGGTAATTCAGTTGAAATGGATAAATTAGCTTCTTTACCATATATTAGCATGTAAGGAGAATTACCAATGATCTTCTTTGGGGTAATTCTATCTAACCATAATGCAGACCTGAGTTTAGTATGCCAATCCCTCTGATTATCTTGGAGAATCTTCTTGATTATCCTAATCAAGTTCTTGTTTGTTGATTCTACTAAGCCATTGCCCTGGGGCTAATAATTTGAACTTGTATTTAGATAAATTCCATTTCTAATTGCCCACTCTGAGACTTTAAGGCCTGTGAATGCCAATGCATTATCTGATATGATGGAATTAGGAGTGCCAAACCTATGAACTATATCATCATAAGAACTTAAAATAGCACTCTCATTGGCCTCTTTCAAGGAAACTACCTCTATCCATCTAGTGAAATAATCTGTTGCATTAATAATCCACATGTGTCCTACACTAGATGGAGGATTGATCACACCAATAAAGTCTATATCCCACCTCATGAAAGGTTTTTCTGTTCTAATTGGCTATAGGGGAAAGGCTGCAAGCCTTTCTTTTCCTACAAACATGGCACATTTGATGCATTTTCTCACATACTCATGACTATCCTTAAAGATAGATGGCCAATAGTATCCAGCCCTCATGATTTTAAAAGTAGTAGTCCTAGGGGAAAAATGACCTCCAGAAGGTCCATCATGAAATTCAAATTGGACATCTACTATCTTTTTTGAATGAATGCATCTTAAAAGGACACCATTGGGATCCTTTCTAAAAAGAACATGATCAATCAGTACAAAAGGAATAGATTGCAACCTGTAATACCTCCTTTTTGTTGAATCCAAACTTGCAGGACATTGTCCTATCTTCAAATAATTGATCATATTAGGCAAACGGCTTGTTGCCTCGGTTTATTCTTCTGTAGAATGCACCACCAGAGATGCATCTATTTGCTTTGATTTCCTTGAAATTTCATCCTCTACCAAATTTTCACAAAGACCTCTTCCTCTAACCAGCTTGGTAGTTTGAATAGCTATGTCATATTCCATCACCTTGGTGATCCAACCAGCTCTTTTCTCATTTAGGTCCTTGGAATGCAAAAATTCTTTGACACTTGGGTGAGTAACTTTCAAGTGTACCTTGCTATGGGTCAAAAAATATTTGAACTTTTTAAGGCTCTTCACCACATCAAGTACATGTTTCTCTACAAAAGAGTATCTCTATTCATACTCTTCTAAACCTTTGCTAAAGAAAGCAATAGGCTGCTCCAATCCATTTGAATTTTCGTTGGTAAACATTGCAGATATAGCATCATGACCTCCATAAGCATAAAGGATGAAATCCTTATTGAAATTTGGGTTTAAGAGGGCAAGAGCTTCTATTAGAGCCTCTTTGATAGCCTAGAAATTGGCTTTCCCTTCCTTAGTCCAACTAAAAGCTGAACTCTTCTTTAACATGGCTATCAAAGGCTTAAGTAAATCTAAAATGTTAGGCAAGAAACACCTAACAAAATTAATCTTTCCTATGAAAGATTGGAGGCTTTTCTTATGATGTGGCAATGGTAGCTCCAAGATAGCTACAATTCTCTCAGGATCTACTGTGATTCCTTTCTTGGACACTATATATCCCAATAATTTTCCTTCATGAACCACAAACACACATTTCTTGGGATTAAGAGATATCCCAAATTCTCTACACCTTTCAAAAATATTCCTCAAATGTTTGATATGGTTTGTTGCATGCTTTGAATAGACAATTATATCATCTAAGTAGACCAATACAAACTTGTACATGAGGCTTTTAAAGGCCATATCCATTTCCTTTTGAAATGTAGCACCTACATTTGACAAACCAAAGGGCATCTTTTGATAAGCCATGGTTCCCCACTTGGTTGTAAATGCAGTCTTATATTGATCCTCTTCATTAACTAGGATTTGATTGTATCCTAAATAGCCATCCAATAATGAAAATCTCTCAGATCCAGAGACACATTGTAAGATTTGTTCCATAGAAGGTAGTGGATGGCGGTCTTTTAAGGAGGCTCTGTTAAGATCCCTGAAGTCAACACATAATCTCAACTCCCCATTCTTCTTCCTGATATGAACAAGGTTGGAAACCCAACTAGTATGCTTAATGGGGTAGATGATACCACTTTCTATCAATTTGAGAACTTATTTATGCATAAGTGGCTCAAGTTTGGGATTAACAGGCCTTTGTTTTTGCCTCACTGGTTTGGCATCAGGCTCTAATTCAATAGTGTGCTAGGCAAGGGCTAGATCAAAACCTTTGAGGTCTTCATATTGCCATGCAAAAACATCACTGAATTCCTTGAATAATTGAGTGTAAGCTTTCTTTTCCAATTCAGTGTTTACTTTTCCAAATTGTAAACTCTTACCTGGTTCCAACTCTAATTCAACACAATGTTCTTGTTGAACTACTAGGCCAACTTTTCTCTTCTTAACTTGATCATCCTTGTTGAAGATTGTCTCTAAGCTTACAAGACCTCTAGGCATCTTATTGGACTTAAGTTGTATCACTTGATCACCATAGTTCTGTGATAGCCTCTCTTGATTATGCTTTGAAAAGACATCCTCTTCAAACAAGAACTGCAAACTTTGTTCATCATTGTCAAACACCTGCCAATTGACATCATTATCAGGAATAGAGGGTTTGACAATCACTTTGATATGTTGTTGATCTATTTCTTTTGAAATGCTATTTGGAATATCATACTGAGATCCAACAGTAGCTAATATATCTGCATTTTGGTTGAGCTTCCTAGGGATAGCAATAATATTGAAAGCACAAAAGTCTTCAATTACATCCCAAATCTATGTTTGTATGCTTTCAAAGTTTCATTTTTAGTTGCACTTATCCCTCTTACTTGGCTAACAAGTAACTCACTATCACCATAAACTTTCAAGGCTTTAAGCCCTCTTTTGCTAGCCCACTCCAGTCCATTCACAAGGCTTTCATACTCTACACTGTTGCTAGCATAGGAGAAACTAAATCTAAAGGTAGTGTAATACCTCTCTCCCTTTAGGGACACTAGCATAGCACCACCACTAGAACCATGTCTACTTCTAGCTCCATCAAAAAATAGTTCCCAAACCTAATTGCTCTAATCCTCTAAATCAGTGTCTTCTTGGAGAAGGCTTGGTTCTATAGACCCACTTTCTTGTATTAAATAACTTCCCAAACCAAAATCCCAAATAAGGATTTCTTGGGCCTCTAAATCTCTTTCATCTAGAAGAATATCAGGGATACTTTCTATCTTTGTGCTTGCTTCACTAATGGTTTGGAAGTCACTATCATCAAATATAGGGCATTTTACATTGATGGTATTGGACACATATGGCTCTATATGGTGTGCTGCCAATGGTTATGATTTAATGGTGACTTTGGTCCCAAATCTTGTATGAAATAACATGTGAGACCAATTAGAAGATAGGTAGCCTCCAATCTTGGCTGTAAACTCCCTTGACAAACATATGGAAAATAAAGCAAGGAGATCTATGATATATATATCAAGGAGGATGGAAAAATTAGGACTAGCATGAAGGATTAGACTGGTATCCTTAGCTACACCTATAGTGCTAATTGAGGATCCATCAAGTTGTGTTACCTTCTTTTGGAAGGGCTCATATTTTAGTCCTAATTGGTTAGCTACCTTTTTGGGCATTACAGTGCTGGTAGCTCCACTATCTACCATACAATTATGCACTAAAGATTTTCCAATGATTAAAGACACATAAAAGGGAGGTGGCTTTGAGTTCCTACCTTGCATGGTACTAGTTTTGCAGTTGCTACTTGGAGTCTTCTTTTCTTGATCAGTGTTAACCAACACTGGCTTTGTAGCTTCTTTTGTAGGTTGAGGAGTTACTACTTTGGTCATGGCCTTCTTCAAAAGTTTAGACTGTCCTGGTAAGGCCAGAGAGTCCCACATAGACATGGTGACATTCACCTTCATGTTGTCTACAATATTGAAAGGTGTCACTCTATGTACTCTTTGCTATGCTTTCACTATGATGGGCTCCTCTTCTTTGGAATGTTGGCCTTTTTTGCTTGTAATAGTAGGAGCCTTCTTGAATGTGGTAGGAGTAGCTTGTTGCACTGGCTCTGCAGATGTAGTGGCTTTAGTTCCAGAATTTGCCCGCTCCATCTCTTGAGCTCTTCTCTTTGCTCTTGTATTAGCAGCAATAGAAAATTCATCATTGAGTCCATTGGAGTCTGGTTGCTCCCAATTAAAAAGAGCAGTCTCATTTTCTTGTGATTCTTGTTGAGGAACTGACCCACTGGATGAAGCCTCTGATTGAGCTTGTGAGGCATTTTGAACCATTAGAGCTTGGTTCATCCATCCATTTGAACATGTAGCCTAGTTGTGAGGTTGATTACAAGGAAAACACCATTCATTATCCATAGCCAAATTATTTTGACTAGGAACCATATCCCTCACTGGATTTGTAGAGTTGAGAGGTGCAAGGTTATATGGTTGGAATGGTCTTTGATTAAAACTTGGTCTCTGCCCTTGATACCCTCCTTGGTATGGTGGCCTATTTCATTGATAAGACTATCCTTGATTTTGATATTGTTGATTAGGACCTTGGCTTTATGGCTAAAAAGGTGGTCTGATTCCTTGACCTTGCTTCTTTAAATTTGTGACCTCTTTAGTCAAGGTCTGCAACAAATTAGTCATTTCTTGCTAGCTACTTTGTTGGCTGTTCTTCATCTCTTGCAGCTCTTGAGAGAAACTTGTTCTTAGCTCTTGACCACTTGTACTAGCCTGAGGTGCCAATATGGTGGGAATAGGGGTAAATGGGGGTACTTGTGTAGGTGCAATGGGTTGAAGGCTAGGGAAAATGGGCATAGGTGGTCTTCTAGCTATCATGCCTGCTTGAATTAAACAATTTTCAGCCCTGACAGCAATATCGAAAGCTTGGGGTAAAGTATTACCACCCATAGATTGGATCATGATAGAAATTTGACCATTCAAACTTTACAAGTAGTATAGAAAATCATGGTAAGCTGATGGCCTTACTAAGGCTAGAATTCTATTCCATGTTTTAAGGAATCTACTATTGTAATCTGTCATTTGTTCTTGAGGGTCTCTCTTAATGGTCGTTAACTACTCTACCAGTTACAAATTATCTGATTTATCCTCAAAATGCTTACTTAATGCATCTCCTAACCCATCCCATAAATTAATGGAACCAACAGTTAAAGTTCTAAACCATTCAAGAGCCTTACCTTTTAGAGAGGCTACTAATAATTTGGTGGCCACATCTTCTTGGGTTATGTTGTGTATGCTACAGATGGTGGTCACATCTCTTATGTGCTCAAAAGTTGTTGTTTTCCCTTCACCTATGAAGTTAGATAAGCTCTTCAATGCTACCAAGGGCACATCATGATGTACATCAAAAGTCAATGGACTTCCCTGGTTGAAAGGTGCAAAAGCAAACTATCTAGCCATTGTAGGAGCTATGATTTGAAGATTAAAAACTAATTGAGCTGTATTTGCTGCTAGATTTGAATCCTCTTCTAGATCTCTGGTTAGAGATCTGCCTCTTCTTCTGGAATGAAAGGGGAAAGGTCTCCTTTCTGAGGTATCCAAAGGTGTAGACTGAACTCTCCTTGCAGGGGATGTTCTTTGAGTTGACCTACCTTTATAGCTTCTTTTTGAGGGCAACTCTAAAAATTCAGTAGGCTTTGAGTTCCTAGTCTCAATCTTTCTCATAAACCTTGAACAAGGTTAAGTCTGAATCCTTCCACCAATGGAGTCACCAAATATACTTGATAGAACAACTTCTAAAAGCCTATATTATGTAATTTGTATATTAGAGATAACATAACCTTCAAAGAATGAACTTTTATTTGCAATCCCACCGGGCGTGCCATAATTGTTATACACTAAGTTTGCACCCTTGTTTCAAGCTCTTGTAGTCTTGATAACCTAGTATAACATGGGAATCATCTCTAGGTTATGGGATCTATGCTAACTAAGATGAGACCTCCAGGTTCTAGACTGGTTCCTCTTGGATAATCACCTTAATTTGCTTCTTGACATGAAAAGTAAATCTTTTGAGGGAAAGGGATAGAAGGAATGATTGAAAGGGAAATGACTTGAAAGAAAACTACCTACTAGGTGATACACCAAAATGATGGTATGAATTGCATCATAAAAGATGGATTCAATGAATAAACTTAAGTCTAGGAGATCACAACTCACTGAATAGGCTTGCATAAGTATTTGATAGAAGGGTCTATGAATAAAAGAGGATATTTAGGGAAAGAGAGAGATTCTTTCACAAACAATAACACTCTTAGGATTAGACAACAATCTATGACCTACAAACAAACATCCACCTCTGCAACTAGGTATAGGAATGAGACAAGATTGTTAAGGGGTTGTAGTATACCTACAAAAGAATTTATATCAAATCATCCACAATAATACACATGAGTTGAAGAAAGAAAGAGGGACCAAGAACCCTAAGATATCACTGAGAAACATATAAATACTAAATTCATTAAGAGATAACTCACACAAGAAGGCATAGGGACATGAGAGATGTCACAAAATATCTTCAATATCTGAATTATCAATGGGAATTTACAACTGTAAAAAACTAGAAGGAAAGAAGAATGCCACAGATAGATTTCTAAGAAAAGATATATTTTCTCTTTATAATTGTCCAACTCTTCTTTTACAAAAAGTCCATTCTGAGCTCTAAAGCTCTCAAAAAACATTATATACATCTCCCTTCTGCACGCAGGTAGGAGCAAAAAAAAATCTAATTAGGGTTACATGAATTTTCATATAATCAAACCCTAATTCTATTAGATTTGGCCATAAATGCACGTGAAAATATCCTAACTAATTAGATATGTGCCCTTGCGTGTCCATTTCATGTTTATTCCTACAAAAAATCTAGCTGCCATGATCCATCTACCTACCTGCAACTCGGGCTCACCATAACTATTCAAATCTAATACTGTGAGATATTTGAATTAAAAAAATTGATAAAATGGTCACAGGTGGTCCATGATCCATCTATCAATGACCGGCATTTGAAACTCAATCTTACTTTAAAACATGACCGTCAGATCTTCCTTTTTACCCGAGCTTCACATTTGACTGCAAAACTAACCCGACATCTACCTCAAGTTCCATTTTCCTTCAATCATAGAATCATTTAATGCTTTGGCTGATCCCGGTTAAGTTTGGAAAACATGAAAAAGTTCTTCAATCGCTGATTCATAGAATACTTCACTAAACCCTAGGCCCAGAGCTACCACATGTTAATATTCTATTTGTTCCGACTGCTTTATCAGCAAACACCTGGGGACCCATCTGACATTGGACACACTGAAGACAAGATTCCATTTGAACAACTGGTGCATGATCTGAAAGCCTTTGAATATTCCTTCAAAACATGTGCCATCCATAGATCTTTATTAGATTGACACCCTCTGACAAATGGACCCACCTGTAACCTCGTCATCACTCGAAAACCAATCACAAATTGGCAAATCAGCACACCTGGCAACACGGACCCACCTGACAAATGTTTGAACACTTGGAAAATCTGATGGCCAGCGCATGATCTCATGTGTCAGAAAACCCCTTCATAAAGATACACCAGCCGTTGATCCTCATACTTCTGACATCCCTATAGAGGCTCTGACAAGGCCCCACTGACAAATCTTAGTCATCGCTATGTGGACCAATAGAAGATGAGCACATCAACAAACAGGGACCCACCCACAAGGCTCTTGCAATAGAATGAAATCAATGGTCAGTGCATAATCTCATGGCTCTGACACAACCCATGAGATCATGCACCAGCCGTTAGATCAAAAGGAACATAGTCTGCCGGGCCCGCTCTGACAAGGCTACACATCACAACCCTTGGCTAATTAGGAGCTTCCACATAGGGTGGCATGGCAATGGACCCACTAAAGCTTTGAAGCACTACACACTTGGAAGAATCAATGGTCATCTGAAGATCTCATGCTCTGATAATGGCCTGTGCAAAGATACGCCAAGTGTTAGATCTTCCTAATCGGGACCCCACTCTGACACATTACCCTGATACCAAATCTATGGCTAGTCTCATCTTCTTATGACCTTGGAATATTCCTTTAGATTATAAGACAACCGTCCAATGCAGAATCTTACTCCTACTTGTAGAAGTAACCCCACTTTGACTTGGTGATTTAGTGACCGAAGGCTTTCTCTTGTTTGCTAAATACTTCAATGAACCATGGTTAAAATTAGAGAATACGTGAACAAAGGTCTTTCGCTAGTTTGCTAAATAAAAAGGTCAACTACCGAAAGACTTAGAGAATTGGCAACTGAAGGAAATAAAAAGTGCACGTGGGTATTGAGGAAACTTAAGTGGCCGAGATAAAGTAACTTGAAAATAGAACCTGGCTTAGGGCATCTAGGATTTTTGGCACAACGGCTATATTTTTCAAATTTTTTAAACAACAGACCAGGGGATTAGAAAATTTGCAGAGGCCAGAGGACAAGGCATAAAGTCATGAAAATTTCAGGGATGTCTGGCTGGGTAAAAATAGAGACCCCTAAATGAAATTAGCCAAATTTGCAAAATAGGAAATTTTGGGCAACAGTTAGCAATAATCAAAATCGTGTAATGGATTGAAAACTAAACTAACTAGATGATTTACTACCTTCTAGTAGATGCGAGTGTGAATTCTTAGATTGTACCGAGATCAGTGACCTTGACGACACCTAAACGAAGGATTTGAATGCAATTCTAGATATGAGATGAATGCAATTAATCTAATTTTTTTGGATTTTAGATGCAATTAGATGAAAAATTGGTATGAATCTATGATAATATGAAAATTGATATGCTATGCTAATCTAACAATGAAAATTCTAATATGATATGTAATGCTATGTAAAATATGGAAATCTCACAACAAGTCGAATTCACAAGATTGATTCTTCAGTCCCCAATTTGATAGTGTGATTGTGCAAATTCCTCAATTTTGATATACTATGATTTTTGCAGAGTAAATTTGCAAATTCGTGAGATATGATATGAAGAGTTGAAGCCTTAATTTATAGAAATCTAGGGCTTTGGAGGTGCATGGAAAAAGCCATAAATCACTCTGATAACTTAGGTTGATTTTTGAGTTAACAAGAATAAAAGAATATTTAATTCACAAAAACATGCAAAAGCAGAGTTTAACTCAAAATAGAGTTTAGATTTAATTGATAATTGATAGTTGCCTGCTTTTCTGATTGTGCATGTTTTATTTATGAATTAATTTAATAATAAAGTGATTTATTTCCAACTTAACTAATTTTGAAAAATAAAACAATTGATTTATGGGTTAATCAATTATTTTTCAAACTTTTATTCAAAAACAATATTATTAAAAATTGCCAACTTGCTTTAATTAATTAAATAAGAATTTAATCAATTATTCATAGGATTTTGGATTTATTGCCAAATTTAAATAATACAATTTAGGAATAAATAGAATTAAATTTAATTAAACAATTAAGTGGCAGTATTAAATCTAATTAATTAAATATTTAGAATATTCAATTAATCAAACTTTAGGATAAATAGGATTTATTGCCAAATAATCATAAAATTAAAGATAATTATGATAAATAGGAATATTGCTAAGAATATTCCCTGATGCAGATTTTAGGATAATCAATTAAGATTTGATAATGTTCAGATGTACCTTAGGTTAGGACTTCGATGTCGATTTCATTCGAATTGTTGATGTAGGAGGTTAATGAACCTATAGCCCATTTTTGGGGTATTACAGAAAGAATAGGTTGAAATCATTCTTTGATTTGATTACAGATCAATGTATTATGGATATACAACTAACAAATACTGATAGATTTTTTAAGGACCTTTTTGAGTTTGAAGTCAATAGGGAAAGTTTAAAGAGGAAGGTAGAGGTCTTAAGGGTAAGATATTTTTAGGACAACTTTCAAATGTTTCCTGGTCTTGTCAAAGCAAACAAAACTATAAAGGATAGGGATCAATGGCTAGAACAAATTGATAGTGAAGTGTCAGCTAGAATAGATACCATTATGGATACATAAGACAATACCCCCTTTGTACAAATAATTTAAATACTACAGGATGTCAGAATACACTTAACTAATGTAAGAAATGAGGTACACACAGTAGTTACTAATTGGGACAAATTGATACCAAAAAGGGATGAAGTTCTAGCCTTTCATTGGCCAAGTGAAGAAACTTATATGTCTTGCAAAACAACATATCTTGCAGAGAGTGCCAAAGAAGAAGAAACATCTACAAAGGAAGCAACAACTGGTAGTGCCCCAACCCCTTGAAAACAAAGAAAAAAGTGCAAGGAATGTCAAGCAGTTAGAGCAAGCACGAATGCTACACCTGGCATTTTTTGAACTAACATTGGGAGTTGTTGAAATTTTGGGCACTCATGTGAGTGATCAGTTTGTTATATTTACCTTTTTTGTCTTATATGGTCACATTTTTGTCTCTTCTAGGAAGGATCCAAAGCTTGTGTGCAATCCTTATTTTCTATAAAAGGATTACCAGGATCATTTTGAAAGGACTGAAACTTGGACATTCTTACTGAAAAGTTTTGAGTCTAGGATATTGTAGACTATATTAGGCAATTTTTTTGTAAAGATCAATATTGATGGCTTAGTTAAAAATCCAGAAAGTTATATTTTAAAGAATTTTGTATACATGATATTGATATAGCATTTGATTAAAATCTAAACTTTATATCTATCCTTTGTGTATTTCTTTTTGAGTTATGAATTGATAAAATTCATTGCATGGATAATATCTGTGTGTATGTTTATATTCTTCAGCTCTGATCTAGGATTAGATTAAATAAGCTTTAGATATGACATAAATTCTTTAAATTTTTACATAAGGATTTAAGTAAGTAGTGTGAATCTAGGATTCCTTTGATATAATCCACCATAGGGTGATAGCATTTTCAAAGGGCAGGGCCATCAAAGTTTAGTATCTTTGTTTTGTGTATTCCAATTTTTCAGTGAGGGTGTTACCCAATGGATAAGACACTAGCCAGCAATGGAGCTATTTTATAGAGATCAATGTTTGAAAAGGTTCTATTTGTATTCCTAACATTTTGATATAAATCTGTCAAAATTCTTTTAGTAGAGTGACTTGCAAAGTAGTATTCCACCTAATGATAATGGAGAATCAATGAATGAATGGTCATCATTTAGCATTTTCTTATCATTTATCTATTGCTATTAAATCGAGTCTTTTATTCTTGAAGTAAGGCTTGTTTCTACTAGATTAGGAGTACCCTCCTTGGTTTTGCATATCTAGAAGTGCAGAGGCCAGTCTTGTCCTTATAATTGGTCCAATCATGATAGAACTCAATATTTGGAATCTAACCCTTCCTAAAAACCTATAGATACATTTGTTGCTTATGAAAGCATAAAGTCCAGTTTGAGGAACCAACAAAATGGTGACTCTGCTAGGGAATAGAGATGAAGTAACTATGATAAATCTGAATTTTAGATGTCTGGTGTTATAAATTTGATATTAAATAATGTAGGTACAAGTTGAGCTAGACTCCTGGCCTTCTTATTTGTCAGAACTAGGAAGTACCATTGAAGAATAAAGAATTATTTGCAAGCTTTGGATTTTTGCATAATCTTGAAAATATTAGCAAGCTTTGCATTTACTTGTTGTAAGCTCTTTCATTGATTTCTTTCCAAGTATTGAATACCCTAAATTAGTAAGTTTGTGAAAATAATTCCCAACTTATGTTGGTTGCGACTCTGAGATCTCTGCAGCAGTGATGAGTAAAAGGTAATAAGAATAAAGATCATTTCGCACACTTTCAAGTATGAGTTAGAGAAATAATAGGGCTTGGAGGAAGGATCACCCTGAAAATAGATTAGAAGGTGAACTTTTAAGTACTTCTAGACCCTCTCAGCCTAGAAGAAATCAAGGTGATAGAGACATGCCTTAGGCATGGAGACAGAAGAAGAATACAAATGAGAGTAATACCTTTCATCATGACTAGGAAGGAAATGCTTTTGAATATGAAGAGGTAGTAGATCTAGGTTTAGGAGCATATGATGATTACTATTCACATAATTCTAAAGAGGATGGTGAGACACATTATAAGAAAGGGATGCCCCTAAATGTAGAACCTCAAGGAGACAATAGGAGGTCAAGAAGAAAAATTAGAGGCTTAGAAGGAAGAGGTGATCCTCCAACCCAAGGGATCTCCCTTTTTGGAAGCCCTCATAATCCTAGAGGTGAACAACAAGAGTTCTTGGTTGAAACTTTAGAATCTGAAACCACTCTCCCAAAATCTGAAGACATCTTTGAAGAAGTGTCTAATTTAGAAAAAAAAATCAAGGAACAAATTACTATCAGGAAGTAGAGGGAAAAGGAAAAGGGAGCTGAAATAAGGCAAGCCCAGATTAGGTTAGACCAGTTGAGAAGACAGTTGCTATCTTTGGAAGCCATAAATATTGTAAGGGCTCCTAAGAAAGTTGCTGAACAACCTATTATCCAACCCACTACCAAAGTTAGGAGACCTAAGGATAAGGGAAAGAATATCTTAATAGGGATCACAATAAATGAGCCTATTAGTAACCAAATCCCATTGGAACCATTGTCAAAATTAGATAGTGATTTGGAAAGAGCTAAAAGAGAATAGGAAATTTTGGCTAAAGAACTTGAGAAGGAAGAACTTGAGGCTACAACATTAGAAATGAAAAAGAAGATTGAATTTCTTAGACAATCTTCAGGGCCTTCAAATACAAATACTCCTGTATTGATATCTAATGCTAACATTGGAAATTCTGCCACCCAGGCTATTATTGTCACACCAGTAATTATTGCAAATGTTGCTAACACAAAAAATAATAAAGCTTCTACTTCTCAGATTGGTGGATCACTACAAAGGGGACCAGTTCATGTCGAAAGGTACATACAACTTCTCTTTAACAACATTATTAGTTATCCTAATTTGATTCCTGAAAAAATTAGAGAAAAGTTGCCTAAATTCACTGGTAATAATGTTGTCACTTGTGAAAAGCATTTAAAGAAATTCATTAATATGATTGATGACTATGAAATAGAGCATGAAGATGTAATCATGAAATTGTTTGTTCAATCTTTGACTGAGGATGGAAGGGATTGGTTTAGAGGGATTTCTTATGATTGTATTGGTACTTGGGATGATTATATTAATTGTTTCAAAGACCAGTATGGTGATAAGACCAATGAGGGCTTCATGTTGAATGAGCTCAACAATATAAAGAAAAACCAAAATGAAGAAGTCCTTGAATTCAATGTGAGATTTCAGAAGGCAATGCACAAGCTCTTCCAAGTCATGAGATTAGATGAGAAGGTGTGTTTGGTAACATATCTGAATGCTTTTGATGCCAAGATGGGATACTTACTCAGAGATAAAAAAACCTAGAGCTATTAGAGAACCTCAAATATTTCCTATGAATATTGAAAGAAATAGAAGAGTTTCTGGCAAGTTAGGGAGAAGAGAAGATCCTAAGCCCCCTAGGTTTGGCAAGAAAGAAATTGATAAAAATGCCAATGTAAAGCCTAGCCAGGATGATAACTTCAAGCTGATCCTAAATGCCTTAAATGATCTAAAGCCAAAAGAAAATAAAAATAAGTTTTAGGGAAATGATAGGCCTCCTCCCAATACTTTCAACAGATAGCCTAGGTTACAAAATTTTCCCTACCATACATAGTGGAAGGATGGGAAACCTATTGTTCCAAAGAGAAAGGGCCTAAATTCTAATGATAAAACCCCTGACCCTTTACAAAAGAATTCAGTGAATATGACTGATGAGGTTCCATGGTGCACAACATGAAAATCCCCTCATGATTCAAATTATTGTGTGATCTCTCATAATATGTCTGAGAATGATGAACAAAGAGAGGAAGAAGATGAATCATATAATGATAGAGGTTGTGGAATGAATTTTGCCAAATTTTTTGAAGAAGTTGACTCTGAGGAGGAAAATCAAAATTAGGATGTAAATAATTCTTAGAGAAAAGGAGAGGCCTACCATCAACAGATCTTTTCTGATGAAGAAGAGGAGGAATTTTATGACATAAATAGAAACGCCAAGGGGGTGGAAGAATCTATTGTACTAAGAAGACCCTCTGATGAGGAGATAGCCCAGATCACTACTGATATGGTGACATGGGCCAAAAGTAATTATGTCCTTAGAAATAGAACTCTTGGCAATATAGATGGTAAGCCAACATGTGTATTTATCAAAAGAAATAAAGAAGACACAAAATAGTTTGCTATAAAAAATAAGGTTGTTGACGATACCAAGAAATTTAAGTTGAAAGGCACTCAGAAGCCAATTAAGCCAAGCAATGTGCTCAAGATCAAGGCCAAAAATCCAATGGAAAATATCCCAATTCCCCAACATGAAAATAAATCAAAAGGGGAGAACGAGTTAGGAGCAACAACATAGTTTGAGAATAATTATGTCCCACAAGGCAAGCTAGACTTATCTGTTCTAAATTATGCACCTATTGACATGAACCAACTATTATCCCATATAATAGTTAAGGTGAATTTGATGGAAATGATGAGGATAAGTGAACACAAAGAGAATGCCCTCACATGGATAAGTGGTGTTCTAGCCACAAATATCCAAGAACCAGTAAACACTAAGATGAAGGGTCAAAATCCAATTAAAAGGAAAGACACAAAGGAGATTGTTTCAAAAATACCTCAGATCTACTTAGATACTAATGTTGTGAACACTTCTATGGGAACTGTTGACCCTTTGTTCTTAACATTGGTCATAAATGATAAGATGTTAAAAAATTGCATGATTGACTCAGGAGCTTCAAATACCATCATGCCTGATGAAATCATGAGGCCAATGGGATTGCAATTTGACACACCCCATGGGAGATGCCAAGCTATAGACTCTAGAGAAGTACCAGTGATTGGAACAATCAAGGCCCTACCCTATAGGCTTTTTGCTTATCCAGAAGAACAACTAACCATGAGCATCTTAGTTGTTGATATACCTCCCTAGTATGGGATGTTGCTACCAAGAAAGTGGAGTGCAACAATGGGAGGTAGTATCTAATGTGATTTATCTTTTTCCACATTCAACATCACTAGTAAGAGTATCAAGGTGTTTAAGGAAGTTAGGACTCCTCATATGATTGAAAGAAACTAATGATGATAACATTAATTGCTTCTTGGATACTGGCATAAATTATTTTCAAGTATAGAAAAAAGAAAATGAAAATGAGGATGAATCTCTATTTTTGGCTAAGGATGAAGGTAATGACCTCTGGACCATGTATTTTGATGGTGCAATCTCTAAAGAGGGATCTGGTACAGGTGTGTTATTAATTTCTCCTGCTGAGAAAAATTTTAAGTTTTCCATTACCCTACAATTTACTTGTACCAATAACACTGTAGAATATGAGGCTTTATTGATAGGTTTGAGGTTAGCCTCAAAACATAAAATAAAAAATCTCAAAGTTATTGGAGATTCAAAATTAGTTGTATTTCAGGTTAGATCCAAACATGCATCAAGAAACAAAAGGTTAAAACAATATAGGAATGTTGTTTGGGATGAAATAGAACACTTTGATGCTTTCTGCATTGATTGGATGGATAGAAGCCATACTAGGATGGCTGATTTACTGGCTAACATTTCTCTAAGGCAAGATGATATCACTTTTTTAGGGATCTCTAAGATTGAGGTTCAAATTAGGCCTTCTATACTAGATAATTTTGAAAACTTGCAGGTTTTTGAAGATGATTTGGACATTTTAAGATTCTTACATTTAGATGCAAATTTTGGAGATAAGGAGATAGATTTTGGTGAATGTATAAAAGCAATAGATAATAAGGATACTTTCCTTGGCAAAGAAATTTTGCAACTTAAATCAAATAGGGTCCCAAAGGGTTTGGTAGTGCTAGAAAGAGCATTTGATAATTGTGATAGTTCTTTTCAAACAAAGCCTTTGAGTAAGCTTGAAAGTGTGGAGGAAATAAACTTAGGAACAGGGGAAGCCCCAAAAAATGTATATATTGGGGGAAGTTTGACTCCTAAAATAAGAAAATCATTGATAAACCTTCTTAGGAAGTATAGGCATGTATTTTCTTGGTCTTATGATGACCTAAAGGCATATAGAGAGGATTTATTTCAGCATGAAATTCCCTTGAAGGAGAACACCAAGCCTTTCAGACAAAATCTGAGACCTGTCAACGCTACTCTAGCACCCAAGATGCAGGATGAGTTAAAAAAGATGAGTGATGTAGGCATCATTCAGACTATCAGACATTCAACATGGGTGTCTAACCTTATCCCAGTGAGAAAAAAGAATGGAGACATCAGACTCTGTGTGGACTTTAGAAATTTGAACATAAATTCCTTGAAAGATAATTATGGTCTACCAAACATGGAAGCCATGTTGTAGAGAGTTACTAGTTATGAATTAATGTCTATGATGGATGGGTTTTTAGACTACAATTAGGTAGTTGTCAAGCCAACATAACAATTGAAAATTTCAATCACTACTCCATGGGGCACTTATGTATATGTTAGGATGCCTTTTGGTTTGACCAATGCTGGGGATAGTTTTCAAAGGGCCATGGATGTAGCATTTCCAGATTTTATAAACAAATTTCTTGTTGTTTACTAGGATGATTTAATAGCTTACTTAGAAAGAAGAGATTAGCATTGTGGCCACTTGGAAAAAATCTTTGTAAGAGCTCTAGAGTATGGGGTTTCTATTAACCCAAGGAAGTGTGATTTTGGGGTGATTGAGGGTAAACTTTTGGGCCACATTGTATCCAAGGATGGAGTTAGGATTGATCCAGAAAGGGTGGAAACAATTGACAAAGTGTCATTGCCAAGAAATGTCAAAGATATCCAATCCTTCTTTGGGCAGATAAATTTTGTAAGATGATTTGTTACAAACTTTGCTAAAATCAGTGTCCCTATCTCCAAGATGCTTAAAAAGAATGCAAAGATGGAATGGAGTGAAGAGGCCAAGAAATATTTTTGTGACATAAAACAAGCTATTAAAAGTTCTCCTCTATTGATATCACCAGACTTTAGCAAGCCTATTCATATTTTTTGCTTTGCTTCATATCATACTATTGCTGTAGTCTTGTTGCAAAAGAACTCAGAGGATTTTGAATAACCCATATCTTTCTTCAAAAAATACTTACAAGTAGCTGAGTTAAAGTATGACACAAATGAAAAATAGGCCTATGCATTAGTCAAGGCTATAAAATTTTTTAGGTGCTATCTGGTTGGGGCAACTGTGGTTGCATATGTGCCTAGTGCTGCTGTGAAGGACATATTGGTTCAACAAGAGGTCTCAAGGAGAAGGTGCAGATGGATAAATAGAATCCAAGAATTCAACATTGACATCCAAATCAAAAAGCTAGTAAGAGGACTAGGGTTAGAAAAACTTATGGTTCAAAGCAGCTTAGATGCTAACCATATCAATGTTCTTGAAGAAGAACATAGGCCATACATTTGTGACTTGGATTTTTGTGAATGGTATAAAGATATCATTGGATATTTATAGAATTTTTTACTTCCCTCTAACATTGATGACCACAAAAAGAGAACTCTAAAATTACATGCTATAAAGTATGTAATTATGAAAGGTGAGCTATGGTGGAGAAGTAATGAAGGTGTCTTGCTGAAGTGTGTTGACCCTCACAAAGCTGAAAGTTTGTTGCAAGCAATGAATGAAGGTGTGTGTAGTGGCCATTACATGGCCAATACTACTACACATAAAATACTAAGGTCTATGTTCTGGTGGCCTAGCATCTTCAAAGATTCACATTCTTTTGTCAAGAAATGTAATGCTTGCTAGAGGTTTTTAGGAAAGCTAGAATTTAGTGGCAATTTGCCTCTGAGCCATGTAACAATTGAGGCCCCTTTTTAGAAATGGGGCATGGAATTCATAGGAGAAATCCAAACCAAGTCCAGTGGAGGACACTCATGGATCCTAGTTTCTACTGATTACTTTACAAAGTGGGTGGAAGAAATTCCCACTAAAAGAGCCACTAGTAAGGTGGTTACTGAATTTTTGATGCAAAATCTATTGATAAGGTTTGGATACCCTGAGGTATGATTGTAGACAATGCTATGTGTTTCAGATCTAAAGAATTTTTTAGTTTTTGTTTGCAATATGGGATCAAAATTTCATATGCTACTCCCTATCATCCTCAAGGTAATGGTCAAGCTGAATCAAGCAACAAAAGCCTGATTACAATTTTGAAGAGAGTCCTCGATACAAATAAGAAGGCATGGGATTCCAAGCTATAGCTAACTCTATGGGATGATAGAGTGTCAGTCAAGAAGGCCATTGGATGTGCTCCTTTTGACTTGGTATATGGTATTCATGCCAGGTTACCATATAATAACTTACTGAAGATGTATAAATTCATTCAGTTATATAATGATCAAGATGATGAGATGAAGCTTAGATTAGAAGATTTGATACAGTTGGATGAATCAAGAAGGGAAGCCCAAGATACAAATTTAAAATCTCAGCTGAAGTACAAAAATTCATATGATAAGAAAACCATAGTTAGGAGCTTTAAAGCTAATAATTTGGTCCTAATGTGGAATGCTAAGCTTGAGGATAAGGGCACACATAGTAAGTTTGATCCCATTTGGTTGGGACCATATCTGATTAGTAAGGAATGGGGACTTGATTCCTATATCCTGAAGGACTTGGTTGGAAATGAAATGGAATTTCCAGTTCATGGACAATTCCTCAAATTGTACTTTTCTTAAGGTACTCTCATTATCCATGAATAGTAGTTAGTTTTCCTTCCCAGTTGTGTGTTTATTTCAGGTTGTGTGAGTAGGTTAGTTATTTTGTTTTAGTAGATGATCTGCTTATCCCAGAGATTCTAAACTCTTTTCATGCCTGCAAGAGGCATACATCCCCATATAGAGCCACTATTGGCACCTCAATTTTTAAGCATAAAATATTTCATCTTTTACAAATTGAGATATTTTCCAGTTGTTTTAAAACTGAGAAAATTTTCTACAAAAAACCCAAAAAAAACCTTGCAAAAAATTAGAGTTTTCATTTAAATCCAAAAAGCCCTAATTGAAAAACTAGGCATGAAAAACCCTAAAATGCCTTTTCTTTTAAGAAAAAACACTAAGTCACTCCTTTAGGTTCTATTCGAGCGTTACTTTTTATAAGGTCACTTAAAATCCTAAAAATGCATGTGCTTTATTCCTATGTCATCAGGCGGGGTCATGTTCTTAACATTTCATATTACGTAGGCCCCTTTTAATTTTCCTAATTCTGAAGCCTGTAGGTGATATATTTAAATATTCCTAAGTCCTAGACACTTTATTTCCTATTGTTTTGGCATCATATATGACCTTTGAATCTTTTCTTGATCTAACAGTTGTCACAAGTTTGTAAGGAATCTTTTAGGCCCTTATGATCATGCGACAACCGTTAGATTTTGTTCTAAGAAGGATCAACAACCCAAATTCAAACTTGAAGCAAAATTGGTGCGAAAATGAATTTTCCTGTTGAATGGTGACAATTCAATTTCTTAGAGAAGTAATGGTGAGATCGTGTGGAGTAAACTGCTAAAAGGACTACCTTTGATTGTTGATATATTGAAGATTTATGCATTTTTAGAAACACAAAGAGAAAGAGTTTACAGAAGCTTGGGTGAGGAAATTTGCAGAGCTGGTTATCGTCTCCTAAAGGATTTTCTAAGAAAGGTTGATGAATGTTTGTGCATTTCTTGTTGATATTTTCATAGTGCTTCTAATAACTCTCTTACATAAACCATAAAGAATTTATAAACCCTAGAATGGTGCTAAGAAAGGATTTATCTGGTAAAATTAAGTATAGTGATAGGGTTTTACATGAAGATTTGTTAGAACTATTAACTACGTCAAAAATTGATATGATAAAGGTCAAGAGTTTAGTACCAAAAACCCCTAGGGTAAAGGTAGCAGATGACCTATATGATATAGGTAATTATATAAGGGACGCTAAGATTGGCATGCTTAATGCAAGTGGCATTTTTGATATTACTGGCTTAGGGTTGTTCAAAGTAGGGTTCAGTCAAAGAAATGCCCCTCCTACCAACAATATATGGAAATTTGACCTGGGAAAGCTTGTTGTATCTGATGTTTTCATAGATGTAGATTTAATGATTCAAATTGCAAAGAATTATGACCCAATTACTAAGGTAATTAGGGATGCTAAAGGGAACCTGTTAATGAACATCTCTACTAAAGAAATTAGGAAGGTTTATAAGCTAGGTGAACCTTCCAATGACCTAGAAAAAATTGATTTTGAGGAGTTGAGGCAAGTATACAATGCACAGAGGGATTATCTCAGAAGTGGTCCTATGAAGGAATTCTATCACAAGATTAGGGGAATGATTACCATCAGATCAAGTACATAGAAGCCCTTCAAAATAGAATATTTTAACTTAAGAGCAAGGGGTGCATATTGGTCATTATGTCAAGTTTTTGGAGAAGATGTTGAAGAGAGAATGCCAATGCATTTGATGTACATGATGGTCCAAATTTTACATCCATACCTATCAGTTAATTTTGACTTTGCCCCTTTCATTGCTGATTTAATTCATAATGGATTAATAGGGATCCAGAAAAGAAAAGTTGATAAGCCATTTTGCTAGTACTCCTTTATGATGTATATGTTCTTGTTTAAAGGTGCTAGTTATTTTGAGAAGGAGATGGATTTGTTGAAATAGAAGGATGGTGAAGATATGCTAGTCCAATTGTGGAGCCTCAACATGACATGGGATAGATAAGATAATAGTTTCATCAATTTTGATAGGTGTTTTGCAACCAGGCTCAGGCTACTATTTGTCCATGAGAACCCAAGAATCCCAATGGCCTTGGCTGAACTTGTTAGGCCAATTTTTTTTTCGAAGGGCCTCAAAATTGTGCATAATTGGGGGGATTTGCAAAGTTCATTAGAAATTTGGGAGAGATTGAGAAGAACACTCTCATAGGTAAAGGTAGAGGAACTCTATTCCTAAATATCACAATTGCACATCAATTTATAATTACAAAGAGTGGATGGCTTAGCATGGATCAAGTCTTGGCACTGTATCATATGACTACTTCAGTTGTTAGGACAATAGACCTGGAGGGGGTTTACAATAAAATGTATAAGAAGAAGGTCAGGTGCTCCTTGATAGATCACATTTTAAATTTCCCTAAGGATATCATCAGAAATGTCCCAAATATATAGGAGCAAGAAATTAGAAAGGAGAAATGGTTGGTGTATAAGAAGACATTGGACTTTATCCAGCAGTTTGACCCTAGATATGATCCCCTAAAGAGCATCAATCCTATGGGGAAGAAGATAGACAATCTCATGGATTATTTTTAGGGTATTTTTGAAACCCTAAATGAGAAGAAGGAGAAAGCCATGAAAGATAACCCATAGAAGGCTAAATCAATATTGAGCAAACCTACATTTTCAAAAGTATTTCACTTGGGCAAGTACATGGTACAAAAGAGAACTAGTTACAATGTGGTAGTACCAGAACCTGACAAGAAAAAAAAACAAAGAAAAAAGAGGATGTCCCTTCCACATCACACCAAGTGGAGAAGCATAAGGAGGTTGTAGAAATTCCAGACTCACCTCAGGCTCAACCAGCTGAGGATGTTCCTGATTCTCCACCTCCATCAAAAATACAAAAGCTAGAGGAGAGGCCTGAACACATTGAAGGGGATTATTCTCCATCTCAATCACCTCTAAATATCATGGATGATCAGGAGGTCACAGAGAAGGTACAAAAGTTGGGAGCTCTATGTCAAATTTTCATGACCTATGAAGAGATAAATGAGGGTGTGCCGGAGCCACCAAAATAACCTGAGTTAGACTTAACCGTGGGAGAGATGGTAGGCACAGAGCTGGACCCAATAATCAAACAAGCCTATGATGAGTTCTTGGCCAATGATGCCTTTGTAAAGGCTAGGGATTTTATGCAATTTATGTGGAAATTAAACATGAGTCAGTTTGGAGAAACATATGAAAAGAAGCATGAGGAGAATCCAGACAAGGACCTCAAGATCATAGAAACTGAGGTAAGAAAGGAAATGATAGAAAGGTTTGAGAAGATCACTCTAGAACAAGGGAGAGACTTGGTGAGAAAATTAGGAGTGCTCATCCTTCTAGAATGGGATATAGCTGATGCAGTGGTCCTAGATGCAATCAGAAAATAGACCACACCAATCCACAAGACCAGGGAGGAGGCAGAATAGGAAATTAAGGGAGTAAATTTTAGTAATGACCATCAATCCTTGGTCATGTGGTCTTTAAAGAAGAATGAGAATAAAAAAGGGAAGAAGGTTACCAAGGGTGTTCTTTTAGGTGGCCTAATGGTCAAGAGGGTCACTGACACCTCTATAGTTGAGGCATCAGGCATGGTGGTAGCAATAGCCCAACTCACATCAAGAGTGGTAGAAAGAGAGGCAAAAGAAAAAGAGGAGCTCACACTAATAATGGAAACAAAATTGAAAGATTATGGGGAGTTAAGACATGGCATATGTGAAAAGGATTTTTTAATTGTAGGCTTAAAGAAGAGGCTAGCTGAACAGGGCCCAATTCAAGCAATAGGGAAATTGCAAATTTCTTCTTCCCCTATTGGTCCTTCTTCTTCAAGCCCTATTGTTCAATACCCCCTCTCCCTCTTCCCCCTTCCATAGGTGATGAAGACATAGAGAAAAGAGAGAAGAAAATGTATGAAAGAGAATAAAGGATACTATTTTACAATTTGTTGCAAATATAAAACCAAGGGAAATTTATAGAACTGATAAATAGTTGTCTGACATTTTGATTTCTTTTAAGAAAGAGGTATCCATTGTAGGCCCAATTTTGGAAAGGTGGGTTGATAGAAAGAACATGTTGAAATCATTCTTTGATTTGATTAAAGCTCAATGTATTGTGGATATATAACTAACAAATACTTATAGATTTGTTAAGGACCTTTTTGAGTTTGAAGTCAATAGGGAAAGTTTAAAGAGGAAGGTAGAGGTCTTAAGGGTAAGATATATTCATGACAATTTTCAAATGGTTCCTGGTCTTTTCAAAGAAGATACAACTATAAAGGACAAGGATCAATGGCTAGAATAAATTGATAGTGAAGTGTCAGCTATAATAGATACCATTCTGGATACAGAAGACAATATCCCCTTTGTACAAATGATTGAAATACTATAGGATGCCAGAATACATTTCACTAATGTAAGAAATGAGGTACACCAAGTAGTTACTGATTGAGACAAATTACTACCAAAAAGGGACAAAGTTCTGGCCTTTCATTGGCCAAGTGAAGAAACTTATATGTCTTGGGAAACATCATATCCTACAAAGAGTGCCAAAGAAGAAGAAACATCCACATAGGAAACAACAAGTTATAGTGTCCCAACCCCTTGAAAACAAAGCAAACAGTGCAAGGAACCTCAAGTAGTTAGTGAAAGCATAGATGCTACACCTGGCATGTTTTGAACTAACATTGGGAGTTGCTGAAATTTTGGGCACTCATGTGAGTGATCAGTTTTGTAAAATTGTAATAGAAAGGTGTTATATTTACCTTTTTTGTCTTATATGGTCACATTTTTGTCTCTTCTAGGAAGGATCTGAAGCTTGTGTGCAATCCTTATTTTCTATAAAAGGATTACCATGATCATTTTGAAAGGACCAAAACTTGGACATTCTTACTGACAAGTTTTGAGTCTAGGATATTGTAGACTGTATTAGGCAAATTTTTTGTAAAGAGCAATATTGCTGGCTCAGTTAAAAATCCAAAAAGTTTCATTTTAAAGCATTTTGTATACATGATATTGATATAGCATTTGAATAAAATCTAAACTTTATCTCTCCTTTCTGTATTTCTCTTTGAGTTATGAATTGATAAAATTCATTGCATGGATAATCTGTGTGTGTATGTTTATATTCTTTAGCTCTGATCCAGGATCAGATTAAATAAGCTTTAGATATGACATAAATTCTTTAAAGTTTTACATAAGGATTTAAGTAAGTAGTATGAATCTAGGATTCCTTTGATAAAATCCACCATAGGGTGATAGCATTTTCAAAGGGAAGGGCCATCAAAGTTTAGTATCTTTGTTTTGTGTATTACAATTTTTTAGTGAGGGTGTTACCCAATGGATAAGGCACTGGCTAGCAATGGAGCTATTTTATAGAGATCAGTGTTTGAAAAGGTTCTATTTGTATTCCTAACATTTTGATATAAATCTATCAAAATTATTTAAGTACAGTGACTTACAAAGTAGTATTCCACCTAATGATAATGGAGAATCAATGAATGAATGGTCATCATTTAGCATTTTCTTATCATTTATCTATTGTTATTAAATCTAGTCTATTATTCTTGGAGTAAGGCTTGTTGCTATTGGATTAGGAGTACCCTCCTTGGTTTTGCAGAGCCAAAAGTGCAAAGGGCAGTCTTGTCCCTATAGTTGGTCCAATCATCATAGAATTCAATATTTGGAATCTAACCCCTCCTAAAAACCTATAGATGCAGTGGTTTCTTATGAAAGCATAAAGTCCAGTTTGAGGAATGAACACTTTGTTCATTATGTTCTCATCTTCTTATTGTGCCAACTTCTTTCTGATCTCCATTTTACTATATAGTTCCTTATGGATACTGCTTTCTATTTATAATAGTTTTTTCTTAAAAAATAATAGATAATCAATGATAGTATCTTCAATGATTGCTTGGTCCTCAAAATCATATCTTTCATAGTATCTATCTACTATCTTTAAATTTCCATCTTTCAATACTCTTTTCTGTAGTGATTTAAGGTTTGGCTTCCACAGAGTTTGTGGATCCTTCTGTGCTACTTTGTGTTCTTCTTTCTCAACTACTTTTTCTTCTTTCTTCTTCATTTTCACTTCTACCTCTTTTTCCTTAGGACTTCTCTACTTGGTAGATCTTGTAGACCTCCTAGGAATGTTTGTAGGTATAGTTTCTTCTATAGTCTTCTCTTGTGTAGGAGATAGGTCTATTATGTCTGTTGTAGGATTAACTATTTTCTCTACCTCAAAAGGAATAGGTGCATCAATAGAAATGCTAGAAGATGCTTCAAATATCTTTGATCTGATGTTCTTCAGCTGCTCCCTAGTGATTCCTACCTTCACAGTGATATCTTCAATAAATTTATTGATATTTCTCTTCCTTGTCACTTTTTCTTGTTCTTCTCTGACCTTTTCTAAATTTTCCCTATATGTTCCCCATCTCTCTTCAGTAGGGTCTATTTCTACTACCAATACATGTTCTACTTACATGGTTAGAATCTCAAAAATGACTTCATACCCCATAGGGTAACACCATTACTTCCTTGGTTCCACTGCCTCAAAGAACACACAATAAGTTTCAACCATGAAACAAGTAGTGTCCTTATACCTCTCAACTAGATCTTAGAGTATCCTATACCTCTCCATCATCTTTCTTTGTAAGATTTTAGTCATAGAAAATAACTCTCCATCTACCTAATTCTTATCCTATCTTTGGTAGCTCTTTGAGATCTAAATTCCAGTGGGTACATTATCTTTCCATGCTCTTGGGTTTATGCAAAGGAACTTGTGAATAATATGAATGTACATATGAACCAAAAATAATCCAAACTTGAATGCCTTGGTCCTATCTTTCTTAATAACTTTCACATTCTCTAGGAACTATTGTGCAAGAACTTCACAAAGATTTTACTTCTTGTTTTTCATCACCATCGTGTATGCCATCATAATGACTCCAGCTGATACAAAGTTTGGTCTGCTACTATAAAACAATTTATAACTCAATATCATTTCCACTAACCTTACATCTTGCTGATAGATGTCATTGACTGTTATTGCTCTCTTATCCCATTTTGAATGTGTTAGGGTTTCTACTTATTTCCTTATATTCTTTTCTACTACAGGAAGGGATCCATCATTATCTAATCCAGTGATTTCATGAATCACCTATACACATATCTTCACTAGTTTTTCTACAATCCATATGAACTAATCATGGATTCTACTAAGGATAATCTTAAACCATTCAGTTTTAGTGAATTCCACTAGCAGGGTTAGCTTAATGATTAACTAATCCTCTAGTGCTTAAAGTCCTCTACCATTGACCCATCTACTTCTATCATTGCATCCAATTCACTATAAATATTTAAATCTCCTATGATTTCATACTTGTAGTGTATATATGCCCTAATGTCCTCTATGTGCAACATGATGACAAGGGTTTGTGAAAACGCTCCTTCCAGGTAACCCTCAGAAGACTTAAATGGATGTCTCTTAAAATTATACCTAGGTCTATCCACAACATCAAAGATTAATGGTGTATCCATAAATTTTTAGTGAGTATAAAGACTAAATACCTTCAACATGCTAAAATCAGAAACTTTACCTCACGCGATCACGTTATCTCTCTACTAGATGACTAAAATAATTCACAACTCCGCTCTCCTTAGTAGTTGATCAAAAAATAGTGCATAAATGATATCTTTCAAGCCTTTTTATCCTTCGCAAGTTGAGTAAGTACATTAATCACAAGTAGCTTGACTTCGCATGTTGTTCAGTCGCTACAAATCTCATGAACACAAAAAAATGAATCTCCAGGTGCTGTGCTCTCAACCACACACTCTATAGTATCTTTACATACTCTACCTAAGCTCACATGAGCTTAGTCCACATGCATAGGTGCTAGACATATTCTGTTATCTAAATAAAATGCTCCCCCTAAGGCCATGTGACCTTCTAGGTCAATGTCTCAAAGAATTCATTATGTGAAGACACAATATCATCTACTGTCTCTCCTTGAACCAATATATTATTGAATTATTTCACCTTCCATATCTTGTCATCCTCTTTACTCTCTGATTTCTTGAAATGATTCTTGAACTCATTCATACTTATTAATACTTTTTCCACTACCACCAACATTCTTCCTTATAACCATAGGAGGTGGTCTTCTTTGTTATCTTGGTCCTCTTATGTTTTCCTCTCCATTGTATCTGCAAAACTTCATAATGTGTCCAAGTTTGTTGCATTTGTAACATGTAGGAGGTCTTCTTCTATCCTAATTTACTTGTAGCTTACAATACCTTGCAATATTCCCAAAGTTATTACATTTGAGGCATGTGGTCTTGGCTACTGACTCTTGTTTGACATAATCTTGTTTAAATATAGACTGATATGGTTTTCTACATTCTGCCTTCTTGTGTCCATAATCATAACAATTATAGAAATAACCAGAGAAGGGTTTAAAAGGGCCTTTACCTGTACAATCTCTCTTCATGTGTCCAACTTTGTTTCATCCAAAGCATCTACCTTTGAAAGGTCTGATCTATTCTTTAGGTTCTTCATGATTAGGTCTTTCTTCAGTCTTTTCTTCATTTTCTTCTAGATTAGTCTTAGAACATTCTTCTTCATCGAATCTAACTCCAGTCATGTCTCCTCTAGGCTTCTGTCTTTCCCTTTTTTCATCAATCTTATCATTGCTCATGTGCAATTTCTCAATGTGTTATTTGTCTTGAGTGAGTTCACCTTTAATGATTTGATTGTACTTCTCCAATTCCTGATATTTATCTGTTTAGTGATCAAGTTCAGTCTTCATTTGTCCTATATGCTCATTTGCATCTTTTAGTGATTCTTCAACTTTGTTTCTTGCAATTTTTTTCATGTTGAATTCTTTAATCATCAGAAGATTGATTTGCTCTTTCTCTTGTTTGAGCTTCTTTACTTGGTCTGATGTGTCATTTTATGAATCCTCTTTGATCTTGTCCATAAGGTCTTGTTTCTGACATCTTGAAGTTTCAAGTGGTTCCTTTAGTTTCCTGATGAAACCTTCCTCTCTTCTCAATTTGAATTTCAATACACCATTTTTAGCCTTCTCTTTATCTAGGTCATCAAGTGCTTCTTCAAAGTTCTCATGAAAACTTTTTGAATCTAATATGATCTCCCTTAAGTTGTTAGGCTTTCTCTCCTAGGGACAATAGCTCCGATACTAGTTGTTAGGATTAGGTAATACTCAGAGGGGGGGGTGGAATCAGTATTACTCCACTTTAATTTAAACTTCAACCAGTTATAAATAAACCATAAAAATGCTAAAATGACAAGAACATAAATGCACAACACATTACTCATGACACCATGATTTGTTCTCAAGGAAACCCTGGCCAAGGGAAAACCCCGGTGGTGATGATACCCACAAATATACACTAAAATATTATATCATTGTTAGGAGATCTATCCCTATTAGGAGCTAATTGTTACATAGTACATTTCCTTGTTAAAGGAATACAAAACCCTATTAGGGGATACAAACACCTGGTTAAAGGTGGTGAGCATACAACTCTTACAATTAAAAACTATCTCAAAGAGTTCTCCAAAAATGAACAATACAAGCACTTCCTTTGCCTACATAGTTCCAGTTATAGCTCTATCATACACTGATCTTGAATCTTCTCTCTAATCTTAGATTCACATCATCACATAATCATTACTTTCAGACTGACCACCTCTACAAAATACTCTATACTTATACAAATTCTTCCATCCAGTCAGCTTAAAAAATACCATACAAAACATAATCGTTAGTTATATAATTAATAAACATAGAGTCAATGATCTTATATTACCAAAGTGTCAAAAATATACTTCATCCATCTGACTTAGAAGTTTACCATATCCACTATCCTTCTCTCAATCATCACAACTATTCATTTCCCTATTACACTGATTCTTTATCTTTCACATACCTTTAGATCACTGAATCTCACTGATCTGATCACCAAAACACATGTGACCTTAACTAAAGGTCCTAAATATCCCAAAATACCTTCTACTAACTTCACAAGCCATAATACATCATACACTATCATCGCTAACCAAAACTGTACCATAGTACACTATTATCCTGATTCTGTACTTCGTCATTTTCATGATTGTGACTCCAATACCAAAACTATTTGCATGCAATCACTCCAGCCTAAGTTTTTCCATAAATGAAAACCCTTAGGTGATCCCTAGTGCCCCAAAACATCACTTTCCAATAATTTTAATATTCTATTTGATGAAGATCTCCAAGTCCAAGTCCTACTCCTTCCAAAATCTTCCCTAACTCCTTAGTTGTCTCCAAAGTTGGAGAGTGGGTGAACAACTTCCAAGTATTGGGATATCCCACTAAAAAAGGCTCTACAATTCTCCCAAAACCTCTTGGAAGATAACATCAAGCTCTATTGGTTGGTCTTCCCAATCCCTTACAAGGTTACTAAAAATGGACTCCATAAAGGTAACATTTAAAAAGGGAACAAGTATCTTACACTAAAACGGAGGGTCCTCTAACTAAGACCTTTCTTCCAAGAGTTGATTTTCATCCATCTTGGAAAACCAACTTTTGGAAGGTCTCCCAATTCAACTATGAGTTTTCCTGGGGTTAAAAATGAGCCTTACCCATAGGTATACCAAGTGGGCTTGCTAAATAAGGTATAAACTCAACCTTAGGTATTAGTTTTTTTAAGAATAATTTTAGAATAATTGAGAGGGGAGGGGGGGGGGGAGGGGGTGGAGTGAATCAGTTATCCTCAGGTCTAGATGTACCAATTCAACTTTCTAGCTTTTCAACAAACTTAGATCTAATAAAAAATTCAACTCAGTCTCTATAGCATATATGTCAGTTACATAAAACTTGCAATCCACTGTCCAAAAGTAATTAACTTACAAAATATAAATTTTTTAACTAAAATTCACATCAAATAACATTCACACAAGTATAACACTAGGATTTAACGTGGAAACCCAATTTGGGAAAAACCACTTGTAACATGCTACTGATTTTCACTCTTCTAAAGTGATCTCTGTGAGAAGAAAACCCTGTTTAAGGTTTACAATACACATTGTTAGGTGCGATTTGGTTAAAGGATTTAATCACCCTGTTAAGAGTGACCTAGTTAGAGGGCTTATGAATATTCCATTAGAATGTCACCTTGATTAAAAGGTTTACACAATGACTATTAGGTCAACCTTGATTAAAGGATTTTGACTAATACAATGATTAGAAAGTAACAGTAGGTTCTAATCTAAAACATACAACTCATTTTGCAAATATAGATCCAATTTTATCATACGCTAATTTACTGACTAACCTTCATTTCCATCTGTAACTCTAATTTTCTTGGTATTCCCTTCAAGCAATCACCACAACTTTGTTCAGCTCTTCACAGCTTCACTTTAGCCTTCTTCCAAGATTCATAAGCCAATAACATTAACCTCTTCCACACTCTCTATTTAAACTCACAATTAGGTCATCCTTATACCTCCTTGATTAGGTAGATTAATATTTTTCCACTTAATCTCTTCCGTAGATCTTAGATTTAGGTCAGATTCATCAAATCCTTCCATGATTTTATTTTCCTTCTTTTCCTTCTAGATACATCTCTAAAATTCTCCTTGAATCCATAAGAAAATGATTTACCATGCATTAAATGCTCCATATCATTCATTAAATTTGTCAACATGTTTTAAACATATCCCAAGAATTCAACTATGTCAGCTGGGAATCTCAATTTTTTCTCAAATTGTAAATTACTAACACTTGGTCAATACTGTATTCATCTTCTTGGTCATTACTGGATATATTGATCATTGCTAAAACTTTCCTTCTTAGAAAACATTGTCTTTTCTCGGTTAATTATCTGTTACTCGATAATTACTGATGCTCAGTCAATACTAGATTTGCTTGGATTATATTGGCGCTTGGTCAAGACTAGCATCACTCAGCTTAAACTAAATTTCTTCATTTTTTCTTAGTTAAGCCTATGTTTCCAGTCTTTCTTCTTCACTTAGTGTTAAAGATAAAGAACACATTACCTTTTCAATGTGCCAACTAATCAAGTACCCATTAAAGTATCACATAACTCAACCTTTCCTTAGGTCCTCTTGTTATCTCCTCTTTTCAAATCCTCTTCATCAATCAAGAGATATGGCACTCTACTAGAAAGCAATTATCTTACTAGTTAAGGTTTTCCATCAATGTCAACATAAAAATTGTTTCAATTGTAGTTTCCAAAAATCTCCCTCTTTGGCATTGATGGAAACACCACATGATTTACCATACAATCCAAAATCTCTGTGCATCAAATCTTCATTAATATCCTTAGCTTCATTCTGATTCTTATCCAAGTACCACCTTCCTCTTAGTTAAATTTTTCTTTGTTTGTTCACTGAATCTCTCTCTTATTCAATCACTCCCTCTTTTCTTAGGGTCATTTATTTTGAATCTATTTTCTATATCTCCCCCTTAGGTTTACTCTTGACAACTCTTTTTGAATCTCTCTCTCAATGTTGTATCTCTGTTCTACATCTCTCCCTCTTTGATAAAAATGCCAAAGAAAATTGTATCTGTAACTTGCGTCTTTACCATGTAGATGTCTTCATGTTAGTTCTATATTCTATATACACTCCCTCTATCATCTTGCTTATAGATGATTAACATCTTTTTCTTTACCTATCACAACTCTAGGCAACTCCTAAAGTGTGACCTCTTCTGCATCAATTTGTCAGATATTCTGAATAGCACATTTAATGTAGTGCTCCTATATGTTACTAGGTAGCCTTAGTTAGGGGAATCACCCTTAATTTACCTCTAATATATTCATGAGAATCCTTAGGTAATTATTTTGTGAATATATCTGCTAATTGTTCCCTTGTATTCACATATTCCAATCACACATATTTGTCTTGAACTAACTCTCTCAAGTAATGATAATTGATAGAAATATGCTTAGTCATGTGAATAACAAGATTCTTTGATATGTTGATAGAACTTGTGTTATCACAAAAAATAATAGCCAGCTCAGTGATTTCCTCCATATCTTTTAACAATTGCTTGATCCACACTAAATTTGAACAATTCACTTCTACTACTATATGTTAGAAATAGGGAATACTGAGAGGGGCGGGGGGTGAATTAGTATTCTACAAACTTTATCTATTTCCCAAATATGGATATAATAGATTATCTTTACACATGCATAACATAAGAAGTTAAACAACATGCATAGCAATAAAACTAAAGAACTCATAACACATGATATGTTCTCGAGGAAACCCTGGCCAAGGGAAAACCCCGGTGGGGATGGAACCCACAAAGATCCACTAATCAAATGTATCCTATTAAGGATATTGAACTTGTTAGGAGTCTATTACAAGCATATAGTGTATCAGTCCTGATTAAGGGACTATAGGCCTTGTTATAAGCCTCAACCCTGTTAGGAGTTATCAATACAAAATCTGATTACCAGATGAGCCCACTGCCCAAACAAGTAATGTATAATGTATACTGATTACAAAATGGATTGAGGTACATAACCTTATGCTTCTTTCATCAATATCTTTTCACTACTCTTACATTCACATTATATCACTTTATCATATCATTACATTATTACCACATCTTCTTTTTTTCTTCTTATAATTTACAATTACATATATACAAGTTATTAAGCCTAATAAATTTACATGGTCGACTTCCATATATCTTTATCTAAGGGTTAACATATAGGATTTTGTCCCTTTATATTTTTAAGACATTATTTTGATAAACAAAATAATCCCTTAACTCTTTACCAATTCTATCTTCAAAACTGTCCTGTCAGCTTAACACTGTCTTCGGTAAAATAGTCATAACTAATTCTGTACATGCCGTATTGACTTGAACTCTAAGAAGGGTGATCATTAGACATCATAGAGTCTATGTTCAAGTGAGAAAGCATTGAACTTACTCCAGTCAACATTGCAAACAAAAACTATGTCCGGGTACACTGGTGAAAATGTTGTCTCACACTTAGACAAATTTGCAATGCGCTCTGCTATACCTACTCTCTAAACTTTGTACTCTTCATGTGGATCATATGTTTCCATAATTAAAACATCTATGTAGTCAGCTCAGCCAAATTTCCAACAATCTCCCCCTTCGTCATTGGTGGCAACATATGAGAAAATTGGCTAAGTGTACAACTCAAAATCTCAAAATTGTCTCAAAATTGGCCATAGTATAACATATACATATACTATCCTTATAACTCCTCAAAATATAATTTCTAATACAATACTCCCCCTAAGAGTATCAATCCATATCATATACAACAATTTTCTTCTCTATATCTCTCCCCCTTTGACAACAATGACAAAATAAAGTAGGGAGGGCTACAAAATTATGTCACAAAAAATATTATACCTTAGTTCCTTATTGGAAAGTTGGTAGGCTTGCAACACAATCTGCAAAATCAACTTTCATTTCTTCTATCTCCTTCTCCCATGATTTCTTAATGGAATCTTCCACATTGAGTAAAGTGCTCAGTCCATAAGCTGCTATATGACATGCTTGAAGGTTTTCAAAGTTAAACTTTTGAAAAGATGTCTTTGCCGAAAGACATTCTTCCAACTGTTCTTCAATAACGCATAACTTCATAGAAGTGTGCTCTCTCAAAAGAGTAAATCTTCTCATTTTTCTATTCCTTTCATCTTGTAAAACTCTAATTTCATCAGAAAGTGTCCTAACTTTCTTCTCAATATCTAATACCTTCACATTAGGGCTAGAAAGAAGGTTACATTCATTCTGAATTTTTGCTTCTTTCAACTTCATCTTCTAATCTTCTTCTACTGTTAAGGTCTTTGATTTTGTACACTATATGTACAAAGATTTTCCTATTTCCAAATGCTTTCTCAAGTCCTTGATATAGATATCAAGACTATTAATATCATTCCTGATAGTCTAGCTAATATTCAAAAGCATTTCAACTTCATAAGCTGCTTGAGCTCTCACTTTTGCAATATTAGATAGATTAGTGAATTCATTATCAAAAGTGCTCATTACCTTCTTAGCTTTATCCAAAGGGTCTGCCTTTGTAATTTGTGTAGTTACAATGCTTTGTAACTTCTCAGTTAGTTCCTTCAGACTCCCTTCAAGATTCTTCACTTTCTTGTTCTTGCCAATAATCTTATTCAAAGAGGTGATCAGTTCCAATTGATCATCATCATCAAATTCTTTTCCTAAATCCTCAAATAAAGATCCAATTTCCTTCTTCTTTCTAGTCTCAGAAGTAAGAATGATGTCTTCTTTGATAGGAATAGGTGCTTGAATCTATGTTTCTTTAGGTTGTTCAATAGTGGTTTGTGTCTGCTCTACTTCTGTATCCGGTTCATCAAGAGCTAAATTGTCAACAATGTTTCCTAAATTCTTGAATACATTGTCATCAATATCCAAGGTGACCTTTGTACCTTCTATATTCATTGATTCATTTTCAATGCTAATAGATGGAGGAGAGGGAATATCCTCTTGTTCTAATTCACCTGCTTGATCTGCTTCAATTGATGGTTCTCCAACAATTTCTACCATAACCTTGATTATTGCCTGCTTTGTATCAGAATTAACTTCTTCATATCTGCCTCCCATAATTAGAATGGTTCTCCTTTTGGTTCTTAGATGGGTGCTTAAGGCCTTCAATATCTACTTCAGGGGTGCATCATCTCTCACATCACAAATCTTTCTTACTAGATTCTCTCTAATAGAAGTGTCTTCTTCTTGTGCTCTCTGCTTTCTATTTACAAGTTTGTTATACAAGTCATCAAGTATCTAACCCTGAATAGTGTCAAACTTCTTATTTGCACAAATCATGTGCTTTACAATTGCATTCTCCAAGCTAAGTCTATCTGAATAATCATAAATACTGTAGTACTTATTCATTCTGGTAAAGTCTCCGTCTTCAATAATCTGCTCATTAAGATTTTCAACTTTAGGTTTCCAAGCTTTCTTCTTAACCAAAGTAGTGTCATCATCTTTAATTATTGCAACTTTCCTAGGAACTGGTGGCACCAAAGCTTTCTACCTCTTACCAGGTCCAGTAGCAATTTCTTTCATTCTCTTGCTAGGAGTGGAGGAGGTAGACCTAGTAGGTTTTCTTGTTTCTTGTTCCATCTCTGGTTCCTCTGCTTTCACCTTGACTTGAGGTTCTTTCTCCTGTACTGCAATTGGTGGGGTAGACAAAACTTCTTTCTTTTCACTCATTCTAATTGCTGCTGCTGTGTTCTTTGCTATATCAAACTCATGTTGTGTCAATCCTGAATCTTTCAATATTTTCTTTATAGTGCTGTCAACTCTCTTCTTAGACTACTTCTCCTCAATTATAGCTTTTGCAGAGTTGAAATTCTCTTCAAAAGTTCCAAACCTTTTACACTGAGTGTCCAACTTACCCTTAAGTAACGTGCCAACATATTCTTCTATTTTTATCTTAGATATCTCATAGCTAAGAGGGTCTATGAACTCAATTCTAAGCTCCACTACTTCAATATAGGTAAAGTTAGTGTCAACCATAAAACATATATCATCTTTATATTTCTCCACAATAGACTGTGGAATCCTTGATCTGCTGATTACCAATTTCTGAAATGTCTTCATCACTAACATAGCACTCTCATTGCCTTTGTCAATAACATGTTTCATATATACTTTATTTATCCTTTCCATAGTAGATTGACCATCATTCCAATCATTTGCAATGGTGTACAAAAATATTCTCAATAGGTGGAAAAACATGTATGTGATTAAGGATGAAAATCTAAATTGTGCATACTTAGTTTTCTTAATCTTCTCCAAGTTTTCAAACAATTGAATTCTCAGAATTTCACACATATCAACTGGTACCTTGTCAATACACATTAAATAGGCTATGTGTACCATTCCAGCTACCATGTCATCTTCTCTAGAATTTGCACAAAACTTAGTGGTTAGAAACTTGCATAAATATCTAACATCATGTTGTTTGATCTTGCTAATCACAATTCCTCTTCCATTATAGGTTGATTCTGTGTTGTCCATGACTATTTTCCTCATATTATTTTCATTTAAAGGAATAGAACTAGTTTTAGATAGTTCAGTGACTTCATGAATCAAGTCAGCTGTAATGTCTATCACTCTATACTCTAGCCAAAACTTTCCATTGTGAATTCTGCTCAAAATAATTTTAGTGCATTCTTCATTGTCAAATTCATACTGCAATGCATACTTAAAAATCTCATTGTCTTTCAAATGTTCATATCCTTGTTTCAATGACATTTCCTAATTGAAAATCTTCTGATATTTATTGGTAAAATCACTATCACTGATGGTTTCTAACTTGCATCCAAGATAACTTCTCACATTCTCCAAATGCAAAACTCTGTCTGGTACAGATGATAATGCTAAACTAGGGTTATCTTCTTCCAAGGGTTCTACTAGTTCCCTCTTCATTCTAGGTCTATTTTTGTCTCTAACATTATGAATTAAAGATACATCCATGATTGCTTCTAGTTCTTTATACCGATTCAAAAATCTGCCAAGTAAAATACCTCAAATTCACGATCCTAGGGCTTGCATAGGTTTGGTGCTCAAATTCTTCACCAAATCATTGCAAAATGCTTCCAATCACTACTCTTTGCTCTCCTAAACACTTCAACTCACTTTGATGATGAAATAACATCAATCATAACCTTTTATTACTTCAATCTCACTTTGGTCTGACATCACATTCAATTCTTTTGCTGCTTCTTTCCAAAAAGTTGTTTCTGTTAACCTACAAAAACTTAAAACTTCTTGCGATCTCGTAAAACATAATATTTTTCTTTGTGCTCTTAACCATAGCATCAGTATATCATAAACTACCTTACATTAATTGTGCAAGACTTAATTCATCGTAAATCTACTTCTACACTAATTCTAAGTCCCTAATCTACTGTAATTTTCATAAATCAAGTGCTTCTAGATAGGTCAGGTAAGGATTCATTCTTACCACTTGATACTTCACCTTTCTAATTACCTTCAATGTTGAATATGTCTCCTTGATCTGTGCCTTTAACAAACTTCACTTCATCTGCATTACTACAACCTTTCTGTCTATTTCTTGCATCTTCATTTCTTCTTTCATGATTTCTAGGGTTAGGGTTAGGATGAAAAACTCCATTGTTCATTCTGCAAAATCTTGCTATATGTCCAATCTTGTTGCATATCTGACAAATAGTTCCATGCTTTACATATCTTGGTCCTTGCTGATTGATTTGTGATCTGTAGTTTCTAGCAATGTGTCCAACCTTGTTGCATCTATAACATACTACTCCATTTCTTCTGTTCATATCTTCAGTAGGTCTCTTACCTACATTGTTAGTATTCCTAAACATTCTACTCCCATATTTATTTTCAATAACTTTATAATTTCTACATTCAATAGCTCTATGTCCAAAACCATGACAATTATAAAAATAACCATTAAGAGGTTTAAATTGCTTACCTGTGCAATCTCTCTTCATATGACCAATAGTATTACAACCAAAACATCTACCTTTGAATTCTCTTTGCATACCTTTGGGTGATTCTTCTTGCTTAGGTGGTTCTTCTCCTTTAGGCCGTTGTTCTGATTTGTTGATCTCATTAGACTTCTTCTCATCTAGGCTTTCAGATATTTTCAGATCTGGTTCCTTGTTCTCATCATTTCTTTTGAATATGTTAAATCCAAGTCCAGTCTTATCATAGGATGGTTTCCCAAAAGATACTTGTTCATCAATCTTCTCACTATTTTAATATAGCCTTTCAAATTGTTGTTTGGATTGAGTCAATTCACCTTTCACAATCTTGTTGTATTTCTCAAGTTCAACATACTGCAAATTGACTTTCTCAAGTTCAGATGTTACATTGCCAAGTTTAGATTTCAGTTCTTCATTTTCAAACTTTAACTTTTCATTCTTAGATCTCAGATTTTCTTCATTCTTTCTATTTCGATCTTTCAAACTTAATTTCAATTTTGCTATCTTTAGTTCATGCTTAAGTATCACATTTTCTTTTTCTAAATTGTCATCACAATATTCAATAAGAATTTTAGATTCCTTTTCAAATTTCAGATCTTCCAACTTCTTTTTCAGTTTCTCAATGAGGTTCTTTGCATCATCATATTTCCCTTTTAGAGTGTCTCTTTCATCAGTAAGCATATCAATCTATTCAAGAGCTTCTTCATGATTCTTTTTTGAGTAACTAAGCTCTGATACCAATTGTTAGAAATAGGGAATACTGAGAGGGGGGGGTGAATCAGTATTCTACAAACTTTATCTTTTTCTCAAATATGGATATAATAGATTATCTTTACACATGCATAACATAAGAAGCTAAACAACATGTATAGCAATAAAACTAAAGGACTCATAACACATGATATGTTCTTGAGGAAACCTTGGCCAAGGGAAAACTCAGGTGGGGATGGCACCCACAAAGAGCCACTAATCAAAAGTATCTTGTTAAGGATATTGACCCTGTTAGGAGTCTATGACAAGCATATAGTGTATCAGTCTTGATTAAGGGACTATAGGCCTTGTTAGAATCCTCAACCCTGTTAGGAGTTGTCAATACAAAATCTAATTACCAGATGAGCCCACTGCCTAAACAAGTAATGTATAATTTATATTGATTAAAAAATGGATTAAGGTACATAACCTTATGCTACTTGTATCAATATCTTTTTGCTACTCTTACATTTTCATCATATCACTTTATCATATCATTACATTATTACCACATCTTTTTTTCTTCGTACAATTTACAATTACATATATACAGGTTATTAAGGCTAATAAATTTACATGGTTGGATTCCATATATCTTTATCTAAGGGTTAAAATCTAGGATATCATCCCTTTATATTGTTAAGACATTATTTTGATAAAAAAAATAATCCCTTAACTCTTTACCAATTCTGTCTTCAAAACTGTCCTGTCGGCTTAACACTGTCTTCGGTAAAACTATCATAACTAATTCTATACATGTCATAATAACTTGTGCTCTAAGATGGGTCATCATTAGACATCATAGAGTCTATGTTCAAGTGGGCAAGCACTGAAATTACTCCAGTCAATGTCACAAACAAAAATTGTGTTTGGGTACATTGGTGAAAATGTTGTCTCACACTTAGACAAATTTGCAATACACTCTGCTATACCTACACTCTGACCTTTGCACTCTTCATGTGGATCATATTTTTCCATAATGACAACATCTATGTACTCATCTCAGCCAAATTGCCAACACTATATACTTAGCTTCTGCTGTAGATTGGGAAATACAATTTTGTTTCTTGCTTGTCCAAGAGACTAATATATTTCCTATAAAGAATGCACCACCACTTGTAGTCTTTCTATCATCCACATCTCCTACCCAATCTACATTAGTATAAAATTTTAGTTTAAACTTGTCACTTTTCTTGTAATACAATCCATAGTCCTCTGTACCTTTTAGATATCTCAATATCCTTTTCACTACCATCATGTGACTCTCTTTAGGATTTGTAGAGAATATTGCAACAATCCCAACTACTAGGGAAATATATGGTGTACTATGGATAACATATTGTAGCTTTCCAATCATAGATCTATACAAGGTTTGATTGACTTTAGTCGTATCATGAGTTTTTGATAATTTTTGTCCAGTAGCCATAGGTGTACTTACTAGTCTAGAATCTTCCATACCAAAAGTTTTCAGTATCTCCTTGACATACTTAGATTGAGTAATATAAATACTTTTCTTCATCTGATAAACTTGCAAACCAACAAAGAATTTGTCTCACTAAACATAGACATTTCAAATTCAGTTTTCATCTCATTTGAAAAGGTTTGACATAGGGCATCTTGTCCTCCAAATATGATATCATCAACAAAAATTTCATCTAAAAATATCCCTTTACCTTTTTCAGTCTTCAAATACAAATTTTTGTTGTCATTTGTTCTTACAAATCCAATCTTTATCAGATAATTATGTAGTCTCTCATACCATGCTCTAGGGGATTGCTTTAATCCATGCATTGCCTTATGTAGTTTACAAACCATATTCTTCTTGCTTGGGTCAAAAAATCCTTTTGGTTGTTCAATGTATACTTATTCTTTCAATATCCCATTTAGAAATGTAGATTTGACATCCATTTGATATACTTTGAATCCTTTATATACTACATATGCAAGTAAAGTCCTCACTCTTTTCAATCTTGCAACTGGGAAAAATGTCTCCCCATAGTCAATGCCTTCTTCTTGTGCATATTCTTTGCATACCAATTTGTCTTTCTTCCTAGTGACTTATCCATGTTTATTTAGCTTATTTATGAATACCCATTTTGTTCCAATAACATTCTTGTCTTCTGGTCTCAACACTAGTGTCCAACTTTTGTTCTTTTCTATCTGCTCTATTTCTTCATTCATGGTTTGTATCCAATCCTTATTATCTAAAGTCTCTTTTACTGTTTTAGGCTCAAATTCACATAGTAAGCATGTTTGATCATTTGAATTACTTCTTGTCATAACTCCAGATTCTTTATCTCCAATGATTTGTTCAAGATTATGATATCTTCTTACATAATGTGCCAATGTAGGTTCAGATTTCCTTTCTACTGGATCTTGATCTTCAGGTTCATCTTGTAGATTCTCTAACTCTTCTTCTGATTTCTCAGAAACATCCTACTGATGCTCGATAGAACTTAGTCATGTAAGAGGGAGAACCACTGCTGAATACTGAGGACACCACTCCTCACCAATCTTGGAGAACATACCCAACATACACTCATTGAATAACTTTCCATAAAAAATTGTACCTAAGCGTTACAATAATCATTGTAGCTGAAACAATATCATTCTCCTTTCAAATTTCTTTTACAACTTGATGCAGAAGTTTTAATGGGAAACATAATCGTTCAAGGTCTCAAGTGTTGAAATCATGCTCTGATACCAAAATGTCATGCCCAAAAAGTAGAGCAAAACACAACTACAAATTTTTTTAAAACCTACTAACCATCTACAAAAAACCATACTACGCAACTAAGAAGTGAAACACTATTTGACACAAGACCCTATGTGCATACAAAATGGTGTAGAGAGAAAATAGATGACTAGAAACATTGAAGTGTCTAGCAACACCCCAAGGGTCAAACCATAATAGGTTGACCTTGTCTGACCAAGTTTGACCAAAAGTCAAACCTCATCAAACAACTCCAAACAAAGCTACAAGGTTCCCTAGACTACTAGCTTTGACCAGCACGTAAATCAAGATAGTTGACTAAAAGTCAACCAAAGTTGACCAAAAGTCAACCAAAGTTGACCAAAGGTCAACTACAGTTGACCCAAAGTCAACCATCACTAAAATATGCACAACCAAGCTAAAAGGAAACAAAATGCATCTAAGAATACCTTGGCATGTAAATTGAGGCATTTGACCAAGGGTTGACCGAAGGTTGACAAAAAAGTCAACTATGCCCAAATATGCCCTACAAGGTTTTACTAGGGTTAAATCATGCCAGGGTAAGTTTTATGCACGCATACTGAGGTGACATCCAAGGTTTGACTATGGTTAACCAAAAAGTCAAGCGTGTAATAAGACAACCAACAAGTTTGATAAGGTCTAATTGATTAGAGACTTGATCACAAGGGTCAAACCAAAGAAGGTTGACCAAGTTTGACCAAAAGTCAAACTTCACTTAACAACTTCCAAACTAGCCTATAGGGTTTCCTAAACTGCATGCTTCGACCAGCACGTAAGTTGAGATAGTTGACTTTAGTCAACTAGAGTTGAGAAAAAATTCAACCATGCATCGAACAACATGCAACAAAGTTAAAAGGTTCCAAACTTAACAAGGAATACTTGGGCATGCAAATCAAGGCATTTGACCTAGGTTTGACCAAAAGTCAACTCTACCCAAATATGACCAATGATGATCTCCTAAGGTTTCAAACATAACATAGACTATTTGTGCATACAAACCGAGGTAAATACCCTAGGTTTGACCAAAAAGTCAGTGATGCACAAAATGGTCAACATGTCCATTAAGGTCAAATTTAGTTGATGCTTGACCAAAGGAAGAAGAAATAAAACCCTAAGATGACTATAACATTCCCTAGCTGAAAAGTTACACTTATACTAAAAGTTTGATATTCTAATTAATTAACTCCAAATATAAAATTATCCTATTTACATAGTTACAAAGTATTGAGAAATAAATCTAACGCAACACATCGAAATTCAAACATTATGATATTTTAATCTGATACATTTAGGCCAATGTTTTAAACATAATAAGATATTAGGACGAATGTGATTGAAGGTAGTAATGGCGAATGGTGGGGAGCATGAATGGTGAATGGTAGGGAGAAGAAGACCGTTGCAGTCACAGAGTGAGAAATTCAAAGAGTTCTACTATCGTAGTAACCTTGCTAGAGGGTGTCAGCACTAGCAGATAGTAGGCAGGTTGCAGGGTGTACATTCTGACATGGTGAAGCTATTTCATGGAACCCCTTTTGTCCAACTTGCAAACCCTCGATTCCGTCGTAGCAACCATTTACCCAATGATTTTATCCATTGCCATTTCATGGAAAATAATGTCCCAAACAACTCCAAGGGTAAGTTAAATACCAATATTTTCTCTAGAAAAGCCATTGTCCAACTGGCAAAACCTTTTTTTGTAAACCCTAGGTTTCAGATTAAACCATAGAAGGATCGACAACACAAAGGTAAGGAAGTGAAAGGAGAGATTAAAGGTTCATCAAGCTTTGAGTATGGAGAATCATCCCATCAAGCTCATAATAGAACATCAGCATTCCTACACCAAACACTGGCATCTTCCCAGAAAAATCATCCTAATCTTTGGAGGGGTTTTTCTAACGCATCTCGACCTAATAAGAGAAATTCTTTTACTCAACAAAGGGAGGGAAAATATGTCAAGGATCAGCCGATATTTGAAATTTGTGAAGGTACCCCTCTAGGATCTCATGTGCAAATAAGCTATGCACACACGACTGTAAATCATACCAGTGCAGCCCCGGATGCTTCCTGCATTAGAGCACCCTTCAAACCAAATAAAATCTGGATGCCTATTTGAAACCTCAACCCTAACTCACATGCCCATTTTCACATCGATGGTCATTCTCCAAATTCTAGAATGCATTATCGTGGAGACCTGGTTATGAATAAAGGCTTCAAACAACCATTGGAGATCACTTTGCCACAACAGATCTTACAAAATTCAATCAAAGCTTTGCAAGGCACAATGCTCATTGGTAAGTTCTTGAACCAATCTCTTGAGTTCCCAGTTATCAGAAAATGGGCTTTTGATAGTTGGAAGGGTTTATCAGACATTTTTCAATTGGATTCAACTATAGTCATTTTTGTAGCTTCTTTTTAATCAGTAGATTTTAGGGATACTATTCATCATTTTAAAGGATGGTTCTGTAATGGTCACAGTTTATTTACCCAGGTATGGATGCCAAACTTTAAGCCAATTAAATCTGAATATTGTTTCTATCCAAACTGGATCTCCCTCCCATCGCTCCCATTAGAATACAGGGATCTGGAAATTGTGGAAATCATTGCAAATAAAATTGGAATCTTTGTCAAGCATGATCTCATTCCATTTGAATACCCACATCATGATACTCACGTTTGTGTGCTACTCTATTCCTCAAAACCAACACCAGATCAGATAAAGATTAAGACAAAATGGGGGATATTGGTTCAGAACATTGTTGTAGAGGAAGCAAGTATGTGTCAAAAACATCAAAATTGCTTAGGCCATTTTACCAAAAAATGCAAGAAGTCGAGCATACTAAGACCCTTGTATGTGTGGATCATTGCACAAATCCAGCGAATTGTTTTGTATAGATTTACACACAAAATATGGGAGAGGAAATCAAACTGCACAAGGATTTGAGCATTTTCGATTCAGCTTTTAAGCCCAAAATCCCCTCCCCAATATTTGAAATTGTAGTAAATAAAAAGTTGATCTCAGTAATTAATATTCTTGATCAAAGTTTACTTTCACAGATTCAGAATATGTATAGTTTCTTTACGTTTGAGATTAGCAAATTGCCAGTCCATTGCCAGGTTACCCAGCATAAAGCAAATTCAGTGTCACTATCTCCAGTGATTAATCTAAGGGAACAATCTATGCTGCACTCTTCAACGGTTAACAATATAGTACTTCAACTGATGTATCAAAATTCACCAATCAACATTAGTAGCATACAGGACTCACTCAGTTAATAGGTAGTCATTGACTTGAAAGCTAGGCATTTATCAGATCAAATGATTACAAAACTGGCAACCAAATTGATGTTTGAGATAGTGGCATAAGAGGGGCTGCTTGAGGAACTAGACCTAATTAACACACAATCAGATTTGGCAATATCTGAGTGTGTTTCTCATGAGGACTGTTAGAAATAGGGAATACTGAGAGTGGGGGTGAATCCATACTCTACAAACTTTATCTTTTGCCCAATTATGGATATAACAAATTATCTTTATACATGCATAACATAAGAAACTAAACAATATGCATAACAATAAAGAACTCATAACACATGATATGTTCTCGAGGAAACCCTGGCCAAGGGAAAACCCTGGTGGGGATGGTACCCACAAAGATCCACTAATCAAAAGTATCTTGTTAAAGATGTTGACCTTGTTAGGAGTCTATTACATATGTATAGTGTATCAATCCTGGTTAAGGGACTATAGGCCTTGCTAGAAGCCTCAACCCTGTTAGGAGTTGCAGATACAAAATCTGATTACAAGATGAGCCCACTGCCCAAACAAGTAATATACAATGTATACTGATTACAAAAATGGATTAAGGTACATAACCTTATGCTTCTTGCATCAATGTCTTCTTCGCTACTTTTACATTCACATCATATCATATCATCACCATAATACACTATTCATTCATACTTCTTGCAATTACAATTACATATATACAAGTTATTAAGGCTAATAACTTTACATGGTCAGCTTCCATATATCTTTTTCCAAGAGTTAACATATATGATGTCATCTCTTTATATTGTTAAGTCATTATTTTGGTAAACAAAATAATCCCTTAACTCTTTACTAATTCTATCTTCATATTCTGTCCTGTCGGCTTCACACTGTCTTCGGTAAAACTACCATAACTAATTCCGTACATGCCATACTAACTTGCACTCTAAGATGGGTCATCAATAGCCATCATAGAATCTATTTTCAAGTGCACAAGCACTGAACTTTCTCCAGTCAACATCGCAAACCAAAATGGTATCCTGGTACACTATGAAAACACTATCTCACACTTAGACAAATTTGCATTGCGATTTTCCATACTTACTCTCTAATCTGTGTGTGCTTAATGTGGATCATATGTTTCCATAATGACAACATCTATGTACTCACTTCAGCTAAATTTCTAACAATCTCCCCCTTTGTCATTGGTGGCAACATATGAGAAAATTGGCTAAGTGTACAAGTCAAAATCTCAAAATGTATAACAAAATTCTAGCCATAGTATAGAATATGTATACTATCCTTATAACTCCTCAAAATATACTTTCTAATACAAAACTTCATACAATAATCCACCTAAGAGTATCAATCCTCATATACATAACAATTTTCTACTCTACTACAATCACTCCCCCTTTGACAACAATGACAAAATAAAGTAGGGAGGATTACAAAATTGTAACCCAAAAAAAGATTATACCTCCATTTACTTATTGCAAAGCCAGTAGGCTTGCAACACAATCTAAAAAATTTACTTTCATGGCTTCAAACTCTTTCTCCCATGACTTTCTGATAGAATCTGCCACATTCAGAAGTGTGCTTAATCCATAAGCTGCTATCTAACAAGCTTGAAGGTTATCAAAATTAAATTTTTGAAATGATGTCTTAGTAGTAAGACATTCTTCTAAATGTTCCTCAATAATGCTCAACTTCATAGACGTGTGCTCTCTCAGAAGTTCAAATCTTCTCAATTTCCTGTTCTTTTCATCTTACAGTGATCTTATTTCATCATAACACTTCCTAACTTTCTTCTCAACATCACTTACTTTTACATTGGGTCCAGAAAGAAGATTAGATTCTTTTTGAATCTTAACTTCCTTCACCTTGATTTTCTACTCCTCTGCTACTGTCAAAATCTTAGGTTTTGTACACTATATGTACAAAGCTTTTCCAGTCTCCAAATGTTTCCTCAAGTTCTTGATAGAAACATCAAGACTAATAATATCATTTCTAATATTCTGACTCATACTTAAAAGCATTTTAGCTTCATAAGCTGCTTGAGCTCTTACTTGAGCAATGTTTGATAAGTTGGTAAACTCATCATCAAAAGTACTTAGTACCTTTTTGGCTCTCTCCAAAGGATCTACTTCTAAAATATGTTTAGTTACAATACTTTGCAACTTCTTTGTCAGTTCCTTCAGACTTCCTTCTAGATTCTTTACTTTCTTATTCTTTCCAATGATCTTATTCAAAGAACTAATCAGATCTAGCTGATCATCATCATCAACTTCTTTACCTAAGTCTTCAAACAAAGTTCCAATTTCTTTCTTCTTTTCCTCATGAGTGGGTGCATGAATTTCTATCTCTTTAGGTTCATCACTCACCAATTTAGTTTGCACTACTTCTTCAGTCCTATTCGGTTCATCAAGAGCCGAATTGTCAACAATGTTATCTAAATTCTTAAATACAATATCTTCAGTGTCCAAGGTCACCTTAGTACCTTCAATGTCCATTGTATCATCTTCAATATTAACAGCTAAAAGAGAGGGAATATCCTCTTGTTCAACATCAACTACATGTCCTACTACAAGTGAAGTTTCTCCAACAATTTCTATCATTACTTTAATTATTGCTTGCTCTGTTTCTATTCTCACTTGCTCATATTGTCCTGCCATGATCTGAATGGTTCTCCTCATAGTCCTCAAAAGAGTGTCAAGGGGCTTCAAAATATGCTTCAAATGATCATCATCTTTCACTTCACAAAGCTTTCTCACAAGATTCTCTCTTATAGTTTTGTCTTCCTCAGATGCTCTCTGTTTTCTCTTAATAAGTTTAGTAAACAATTCATCAGGTATTTGACCTTGAATAGAGTCAAATTTATTATTTTCCAAAATCATATGCTTCACAATAGCATTCTCCAAATTAAGTCTATCAGTATAATCATAAAGATCATAATATTTATTCCTTCTTGCAAAATCTCCATTCTCAATAATCTACTCATTTAGCTTTTCAACTTTTGGTTTCCAAGCTTTCTTCTAGTATCATCTTTAACTTCTGCAAACTTTCTTGGTACTGGTTGAACTATAGTCTTCTATCTCTTTCCTGGTCTAGTAGCAATTTCTTTCTTTCTCTTGCTCGGTGTTACTTGTTCCTTTTCTGGTTCTTCTACTTTCACTTTAATTGGTGTAGGCTCTCTCTGTACTGCACTGGATAAAGGTGGTACACTCAAGACTTCTCCCTATCCAACATCTCTCAATGCTACTGCTATCTTTTTAGCTACCAAAAATTCTCTTTCTATCATCTCTATGTCTTTCAATACTATCTTTATGGTACTGTCAACTCTTTTCTTAGACTGTTTCTCTTCAATTTTAGCTTTAACAAAATTAAAGTTGTCTTCATAAGTTCCAAACCTGCTGCATTGGGTGTCAAATTTACTTTTCAGAAATCTTCCAACATACTCTTCTGTCTCAATCTTAGAAATTTCATAGCCAAGAGGGTCTATGAATTCAACTCTGGGTTCTACTACTTCAATGAAGTAAAGTCAGTGTCAATCATGAAACAAATATCATTCTTATATTTCTCCACAAGTGACTATGGAATCCTTGATCTGCTAGATACCAAATTCTGAAATGTCTTCAAAACTAACACAACACTCTCATTAACTTGATCAATAACATGATTTCTATAAACTTTGTTTATTCTTTCCATCGAAGACTGTCCATCATTCCAATTATTTCCAATTGTGTAAGGAAATCTTCTCAAAAGGTGGAAAAAAATATATGTAATCAAAGATGAGAATCTAAATTGTGCATATTTAGACTTCTTAATCTTCTCCAAATTCTCAAACAATTGAATTCTCAAAATCTCACACATATCAATAGAAACTTTGTCTACACACATCAAATAGGCAATGTGAACCATGCCAGCTACCATGTCATCTTCTTTGGAATTAGCACAAAACTTTGTAGTCAAAATCTTACATAGATATCTTACATCATGTTTTCTAATCTTGTTGATAACAATATCTCTACCATTATAGGATGATCCAATGTTGTCAATGACAATCTTCCTCATGCTTTTCTCATTTAAAGGGATAACACCAAGTTTGGATAAACCAGTGACTTCATGAATTAGGTCAGCTGTGATGTCAATCACTCTGTCTTCTAACCAAAATTTCCCATTGTGAATTCTACTTAAAATGATCTTTGTGCACTCTTCATTATCAAATTCATACTGCAAACCATATGTGACAATTTCATTTTTTTTCAAATGTTCATAACCTTGCTTCAATGGCATATCTTGGTTATATATATTCTGATACTCACTTGAAAAATCACTATCATTTAGTGTTTCCAATTTACATCCAAGATAACTCTTTACATTTTCCAAATGCAAAACTCTGTCTGGTACGGATGATAAAGAAAACTCAGGGTCTACTTCTAAAGCTTCTACTGGTTCTTTCTTCAATTTAGGTCTGTTCTTCTCTCTAATGTTGTGAATCAAAGATGTATCCATGTTTCCTTCCAATTCTTTATACTGATTCAAAGATTTGTCAAGATAAATACCTCAAATTCATGATTCTAGGGTTTGCGAAGATTCGACGCTTAAATCCTTCACAAAATCTCTGCAAAACACTTCCAATCTCTACTTTTGATCTCCTTGATACTTTAATTCACTTTTACAATCAAATAACATTGATCATAACCTTTTATGACTTCAATCATACTTAATTCTGGCATCACATTCAATTCTTTTGCCGCTTCTTTTCAAAAGTTATTCCTGTTAACCTGCAAAACTCAAAACTTCTTGCGATCTCGCTAAACACAATATTTTCTTTTGTGCTCTTAACCATAGCATTAGTACATCATAATATACCTTCTATTAATTGCACAAGACTTAGTTCATCATAAATCTACTTCTACACTAAATATAAGTTCCTAATCTATTGTAAGTTACATAAATTAAGTGCTTAAAGATAGGTCAGGTAAGGATTCATTCTTACCACTTAATACTTCTCCTGTCTAATTACCTTCCATGTTGATTATGCCTTCTTGATCTATTCCTTTAACATACTTCACTTCATCTATATTGCTACAACAATCTTTCTATCTGTTACTTGTATCTTCATTCCTTCTTACATTGTTTCTAGGGTTAGGGTTCAGATGATAAGTTCCATTGTTCATTCTGCAAAACCTTTCTATATGTCCAATCCTGTTACATATCTGACAAACAATTCCATTGTTCCCATATCTCTGTCCTTGCTAATTAATCTGTGACCTGCAATTTCTAGCAATGTGTCCAGCTTTGTTGCATCTATAACACACTACTTCATTTCTTTTGTTCATGTCTTCAGTAGGTCTCTTATCTGCATTGTTAGTATTCCTAAACATTCTATGACCATAATTATTCTCAATAACTTTAGGTTTTCTACATTCAATAGCTCTATGTCCAAAACCATGACAATTATAACAATAACCATTAAGAGGTTTAAACTATTTACTTGTGCAATCTCTTTTCATATGACCAATAGTATTACAAGAAAAACATCTACCTTTGAATTCTCTTTGCATACCTTTGGGTGATTCCTCTTTCTTTGATGATTCTCCTTCTTCTTTAGGTGCATCTTCAGATTTGTTGATCTCACCAGGCTTCTTCTCATCTATGCTTTCAGATGTCTTCAGATCTAGTTTCTTGCTTTCATCATTTGTTCTGAATATATTAAATCCAAGTCCAGTCTTATCATAGGATGGTTTCCCAAAAGAAACTTGTTCATCGATCTTCTCACTATTTGAATATATCCTTTCAAGTTGTTATTTGGATTGAGTCAGTTCACCTTTCACAATCTTATTGAACTTCTCAAGTTCTGCATACTGCACATTTACTTTCTTAAATTCGGATGTCACTTTTTCAAGTTTAGATTTCAGTTCTTCATTTTTAGTCTTTAGACTTTCATTCTCAGATTTTAGATTTACTTCATTTTTGCTATTTCCATCTTTCAAACTAAGCTTCAAATTCATTATCTTCAATTCATGCTTAAGGATCTCATTTTCTTTTTCTAAGTTGCTATCACAATCTTGAATAAGAATTTTGGATTGCTTTTCAGATCTCAGATCTTCTAATTTGTTCTTCAATTTCTCAATAAGGTCTTTTGCATCATCATACTTTCTTTTCAAAGTATCTTTTTCAATAGTAAGCAAATCAATCTATTCAAGAGCTTCTTCAAGATTCTTCTGTAGTTGATCCATATCCATAGAGATCTTACTCAAGCTACTAGGCTTTCCTTGAATGATTCTTCTCCTAGTAACTAAGCTCTAGTACCAATTGTTAGAAATAGGGAATACTAAGAGGGGGGGGTGAATCAGTATTCTAAAAACTTTATCTTTTTCCCAATTATGGATATAACAGATTATCTTTATACATGCATAACATAAGAAACTAAACAATATGCATAACAATAAAGAACTCATAACACATGATATGTTCTCAAGGAAACCCTGGCCAAGGGAAAACCCCGATGGCCATGGTACCCACAAAGATCCACTAATCAAAAGTATCCTATTAAGGATGTTGACCCTGTTAGGAGTCTATTACATATGTATAGTGTATCAGTCCTGGTTAAGGGACTATATGCCTTGTTAGAAGCCTCAACCCTGTTAGGAGTTGCAGATACAAAATCTTATTACAAGATGAGCCCATTGCCCAAACAAGTAATATACAATGTATATTGATTACAAAAATGGATTAAGGTACATAACCTTATACTGCTTGCATCAATGTCTTCTTCGCTACTTTTACATTCGCATCATATCATATCATCACGATATTACACTATTCATTCATACTTCTTGCAATTACAATTACATATATACAAGTTATTAAGGCTAATAACTTTACATGGTCTGCTTCCATATATCTTTATCTAAGAGTTAACATCTAGGATGTCATCTCTTTATATTGTTAAGTCATTATTTTGGTAAACAAAATAATCCCTTAACTCTTTACCAATTCTATCTTCATATTCTGTCCTGTCAGCTTCACACTGTCTTTGGTAAAACTTCCATAACTAATTCCGTATATGCCTTATTGACTTGCACTCTAAGATGGGTCATGAGTAGCCATCATAGCATCTATTTTCAAGTGCACAAGCATTGAACTTTCTCTAGTCAATGTCACAAACCAAAATGTATCCTGGTACACTGTGAAAACACTGTCTCTCACTTAGACAAATTTGCATTGCAATCTTCCATACTTTCTCTCTGACCTATGCGCTCTTAATGTGGATCATATGTTGCCATAATGACAACATCTATGTACTCATTTCAGCCAAATTGCCAACAAGGACAACCTATCACCTATTGCTTTTGTTCAAAATTCTCAGTCAAAACCATCTTTGGAACTACATGAATACCAAGTTCAATATGATACTCATAATCTCTTGACCTTTCAAGATAGTTCAAATTCTGAGCAAGATGGAAACCTGGTAGAAATCCTATATAAACAAGTTGGAGATTGGAAGTGAGATTCAATATATATAGAATTAGACTACAAGGAGACACAAAATCTTGGTACCCAGGAACAAGGTGTGATAGTTGAAAGTTTAGTCCAAGACATTGTGGTTCAGAAGGAAGCCCATGAGATAGCAGAAGCAACTTTAGACTATACAGAGCCAAATTCTAAACAAACCTTAATACAATAGGGATGTAATCATACACTACTGACTATCCAAAAAAACCCCTATATGGCCACCTAGGTCAAGCCCGCAATGAAAAAAAGAGGAAGAAAGCCCAAAAATACTCAGACTAAGGCTGAAATTGTAGTAGGTATCCAATCTACACTGGATGGAAAATTCACACCTTCCAAAAGAATGATGAGGAGAATGATGAGTTCTCCTTGTTAGTCATGAAGATTATATCATGGAATGTCAGAGGTTTAAACACCTCTAACAAAAAGTGTAGAATTAAGAAAGAGCTTGATTCTATGAAAGCAGATGTCATCTTGTTGCAAGAAAAAAAATTGTCACAGGAGAACTTTGATAAAACAATTGGGAAAATGGACAAACTGGTAATTAGCCCAAAGACTAGGCTTGGGTGCATCTGGGGGTCTGGCTATCTTATGGGACCCCGAGTCAATCCAAGGACAACTCACAAATCAAGTTGATAATTGGCAAGCAGTAAGCATGAGTTGTTATGACAAAAAATTCCTCTTGATTAATGTCTATGGTCCCATAGCAACAATGGATAAGCAAAGAGTATGGAAGGAGCTGACTCATATGATTTAGTCACATCAGTTACACTGCATGATTAAACAGGGAGATTTTAATGCTATCTTAAAATTGTCAAAAAAATGTGGAGGCATTAGTCCACCCTCAAAAACAATACAAGATTTCTCCCACTTTGTACACGATAATAATCTGGTAGACATTGAGCCAATCAAAGGGACGTATACTTGGACCAATAAAAGATCTAACTTTGCTCAGATTGTTGTGAGACTAGACCAATTTTTTGTATCACAAAATTGGAATCTTACTAAGACCTCCTTTCAGTCAGACATTTTGCCAAAACTAGGCTCAGACCATTTTCCCATCAGCATCCAAGTGAATTTTAACTTGGTCTCTCAGGTTCTACCTCATAATTCATCCTTAAATTTGAAAGAATGTGGTTACAATACCCATCATTCATGCCTTTAATCAGAAAATGGTGGATGAGTGTCCCTCACTTGGATGGCACTAAAATGCATCAATTTGCAACCAAGTTGAAATATACTAAAGCCCAGATCAAAAAATGGAATGAAGTAGTTTTCAAGAACATTTTCAAAGAAAAGGAGATTGTAAAGCAAAAACTGTAAGAGGTGTTGGACAAGATCACCAGACATGGCATGGATAATGATTATTTCCTTGCCCAGAAAAGCCTATCTACAGAGTGGGAAGAACTATGCAGTAGAGAAGAGATTTATTAGAGACAAAAATCTTGGGAGCTATGGCTGAAAGAGGGGGATAAAAATAAAAAATTCTTCCATGCTTCAGCTAAATAGAAAACAACAACTAACTTGATCTTTTCAATTAAAAATGTGGAGACATGTATCCCAATTACAGACCCTCAAAGCATACAAGATGAAGGGTTGATATTCTTTAAATCCTTGTTGGCTCCCCAGAATCTACCTCCCTACTTAGATGCCCATGAGGATGAGATTCTTGTAGCCATACCATCTATTGTTACAGAATCAGATAACATCAAGCTAATGGCACCATTCACAATTTAGGAACTATGGAAAGTAGTCTTCTCCCTTCCCCCAGATAAAGCACCAGGTTCAGATGGATTTACAGCTCTTTTTTTCCAAGCATGTTGGGACATACTGGGGTGGGATCTACTAGGTGTTATTAAAGAATCTAGATCTAGTAAGTCCATGCTTAAATATTTCAATACTACCAACATAGCTATTATTAAAAAAGTGAAAGTACCTAAGACTTTTATGGAATTTAGACCCATTTCCTTGTGCAATACGGTCTACAAAATCATCACAAAAGCCATATATCTTAGAATGCAGTAGTTAATTCCAACCCTAGTGTCTCAACCTCAAGGTGGTTTTGTCCTTGGTTGGGAAACAATGGAGGGAGCACTAGTGGCACATGAAACATTACATTCCATTAATACAGGCAAAACTCCAAATTTTGTCATTAAATTGGATATGATGAAGGCATATGACAGGGTCTGTTGGAATTTCCTATTCAAAGTCTTACACAAATTTGGATTCTCCAAAGCATGGTGTAAATGGGTACATGCCTATGTATCGGGGGCCTGGTTTTTAGTACTGATAAATGAAGTTCCTACGGGTTTCTTCTCATCTACACAAGGTGTTCAACAAGGAGATCCTCTATCCCCAGTCCTTTTTATATTAATGGTTGAATCTTTTAGTAGACACATTCAACACAAGTAGGCTATAGGGATTTGGAAAGGTGCATGTATTAGTGAAACAAGCATTTTCATTACCCACACCCTATTCGATGATGACACCCTCCTGTTTGGAGCTTCTTCAGTATCAGAAGCAAAATAGATTAAACAATCCCTAGATATGTACACATCAATTTCAAATCAGAAAGTGAATTTGTAGAAATCTAAGATTTACTTGTTCAATACAAATCAGATAATAGCCAACAAGATTGTCAATATTCTAGGCTTCTAAGTAGACTTTCTACCATCAATTTATTTGGGAATTCCTTTCTTTGTAGGAGCCAACCGAACAAGCTACTAGGTGCCCATTATTGATAGAATCAAATCAAGAGTGGGTGCTTGGAAAGCAAGGTGGCTATCCCTCTTAGGTAGAATCCTTCTTATAAAGACAGTGCTTTCAGCAATTCCAAATTACTATCTATCAGTACTCGAAGCTCCTACTTCAGTCATCAAATCCATTCAAAAGATTTTGAGAGATTTTCTATGGATGGAAAACATGAATGGAGAAAAAAAATTTCCCTTGGTTTCACTTGATTGTATGGAACAAACAAAACACCTTGGAGGTGCGGGGATTCATGATCTTCATAAACAGAACAAAGCATTTGGAGGAAAGCTAGTTTGGAAAATGTATTCTAAGCCCAACAACATTTGGTGTCAAATCATGAAACAAAAATATTTAGATAATAACAATCCTACTAGAATCTTGACCATCCTTGATCCTCCAAAAGGATCAGCAATATGGGACTTCATGATGAAATCAAGGGAGATTGTAACTAACCATATCTCTTGGGAAGTTAATAGTGGGTCTCAAGTTAAATTTTGGCATGACTCATGGAATGGGGCTCTACCATTAAGCAAGATGGAAGGTGTGGATAACATGATAAGTGCATCGGAAAACATGTGGGGGTCACTTTTGATAAACTTTGTTTCTGCAATCTCAGTACATTCAAGAAAGGTGATTTGGAAAGATCCATCAGAATTGAATCTTCCTCCCTTGGATTGCCAATTATTGGAAAAAATCTTTTTGGAAAAAGTAATGTACTTATCAAATTCAGATGATAAGGTGCTTTGGGTTCCTGGGAACAAGGGTAGCTACAACATTAAGGATGGGTATAACATCATCCAACAATAGGAAATCAAATCTCCCCCTTGCTGAGCATTCACCTTTTACTGGAGTCAATTAACACTTCCCAAAGCAGGCTGCTTCTCATGGTTAGCATTGAAAAATAGGATTTTAACTAGTGACAAATTACACAAACTAAAGATTGCACAACCCTTTAATTGCTTACTATGTGGGCAAGCTATAGAAAGTGTAGATCATTTATTCCTATCCTGCTCGTTTGCACAACATTGCTGGATTTTCATATTGAGATAACTTCACTATTCGATGCCTTTGCCAAGCAATCTCTAGGACTTGTTTCAGTCTTGGCCAGAATTATATCTAGATTCCCTATTCTCTACATTATGGACATGTATCCTAGCATTGGTTGTGTGGGAAATTTGGTGGGAATGCAATAAAAGAATCTTCCATAAGATCTCCTCTACAATTGAAATAGTACTAACTAATTTGGAAAAGTCAATATCCAAAATGGTGAGTTCCAGCCATTCAAAGCTTAAGTGTAACCTACGTATGACAAGCTGGGATAGTTTGATTTCAAGGAAATGGAAACATATTCATGTGCCATTTGATGGGTGTTAGTGAAATCATAATTCTGAACCACCAGATCACAAGCTTATTCGATGGATCCCTCCAGCTGAAGGGATTGTGAAACTAAACTTTGATACATCCTCTAGAGGCAATCCAGGTCATTCAGGTGCAGGGGTGTGTATCCAAGACCATTATGGTGTTGTGAAAGCATTAAAATTTTTCCCTCTTCCCCATAGTACAAATAATATGGCTAAAGCTCATGGATTATTCATTGGCCTCACACTGGCTAGAGCAGGTGGATTCAAATGATTACAAGTAGAGGGGGATTCCTTGATCATTATTAATATCTGCATAAAATGGGAAATGGACAACTAGTAGTTAGGATATATCTTTTGACAAATTTTGTTCCTTTTAGATTCCTTTGAAGAAATATGCATATCCCATACCCTTTGTGAGGGGAATACAGTGGCATATTATCTTGCTAAGATAGCATGCGATGGCCATGAGATGATGTCATTTGCACCTGTTGAAATCATTAAACAGGACATAAAACTATAGGTTTTGGTTTGTGTGGATATGACAGCCTCTTCATCAAAGAAGATGGTGAAAATGGCAACTTAAATAATTGTTTGGTGATGTGGACATCAAGTACATAGCTGTAGTATCCCATATGATGTGGGAATGGTACCATTGGTGTGTGACAAGCTGCGTCCTTATCCACGTATAAGTGACAAAATTAATTGCCACAGATGATATGTCATCAATTCCTTTTCCCTTGTGCTTATAAAAAATTGTTTACATGTGTGGGATGTCTGCATGTTGTGAGGAAGTACATTCCCAGAACATTTTATGGGAATTTTTCATTCCCAAGGTACGATCTGACATTACCCAACTTCATCCTTGAGATTTGTGAGGATTCGACGGATATGGAAATTTATGGACTATGTGAAGGGAGTTCTTTCTTGGCCCTATATATCTCCCCACTCATAGCTACACACCAGTCACTTTGTTTAGTTCAAATTGCAGCAATGGAGCCGAGGACTGGCCATATTTTGAAGTGTAGACAATGCGGCAGGTATCACCATGATATTTTGCTGAGAAATTATAGGTTGAGGCTACAAACAACTAGATTGAAAGAGGTGCTACCCACAAATATTGATGAGGGCTCCTTTGATGTCATGTTTGTTTGCCATACACTGAGGTTTCGGGCTTCTATCTGCATAGTTATCAGGGAAGAAATCCTTACACCGCATGTGCGTTAGTTCTTTTTCCCAGCACAACTTGTTGCCATCTTCCTATCCAATGCATTGGACCTCATTCAATCAGTGCCCCTGTTCATCTCCTTGGTGGAGAAAGTTATCAATCCAAGTTATTTGCAAAATAACAAGCTTATGTGGGCTTTACAGAAATACAATCTCTGGGATGGATTGGCATTAGTTGGTGGTTTGTTTTCCCACCATGAACTGCTCACAAATCATGATTACATCCTGGTCTACGTAAGTATTAAGCACTCCTTGGAGAAATAGGATGCAAGGTATGCATAAAATGCTCTCCGCTCTGTGAATCGATGCCTAGGGTTTCATATGGTGGATTTAATCAAGATTAAGGTGAATGCATTGCTGGATCTTCTCAAATTTCCAAACTATCCACCATCTCAGCTAGAAATGCTATTTCATTCATGCCCTGTTAGTTGTGGGAATTCACCAAGGATGTTTGATATGGTGCCAGACCTCAACATTCACCCTTCGGGCTTGGGTAGTCTGTCTTTGTTGGGTGAAAAACTTACACATGCTACTGACCATGGCACGCCTCGTCCTCAAGCTTCAGTCTGCACTCATGGATGGCTTCTTGGATCTTCATTTGAGGGAGAAACTTCACACCCAACATCATCAAAATTTGTGGTGGTTGCTGGTTCAGAACCTTCAGGTTGGTCCCCACGTGTTACAGAGTCTCTGGTTGTTGATTGGGGTTCAGAAGACATGGTCGAATAAATGTTCCATTGTTGATCACATTTAAAATTATGATGCCTTTTGATAAATTAGTGACTAAATTTGTGATGTAAGGTTTTTTGATGCATTGGTTCATTAATGGGTTTTGATATGCATGGTCAACTTGCACATTGTATATCACTGGAACCTCTCGATATATGGGATATGTTTGAAAAATGACTAAGTACCTATTCGGCATTTTATGTAATTGCATATATAACTAATTGTTATCGAATATATACTTGTATATAACAATTATCCTAGGGTTTCTTTCTATTTCTTCCACGGGGGAGTTATTGAATCAGTTTATTAATAAAATACGGTGGATACCCCACTTTTGCCTAAAAAAAAAAAAAGCTAAAATAAGTTCTTTAATAGATTTAACCCAATTTAACGCCGAAACGTCTAAAATGAATTAGGAGTTACTAATTATAATTTAAACTTAAATAAAAATTGAATTTAATTCTAAAACAAAATATATCTAAAAATAAGTTTAAGTTCTCTATAATGACTTAGACTATACTAAATACAATTTAATCTTTATAAAAATTCAATTTATCTAATATTCTTAAAACACAAAAATACTTAATAATAATAACACCCTTATTATATTCCATTTTTTTAATAATTGCTGGTGCAAATTTAATTTCCTGAATTTCAAAACAGCAAGTATGTAGATAAACTATTTTTAAAATTAAATTACATAATTGCATTCATATTAAGTGGCTAAACAACTTGTAGGAATCAAAATTATGATTTAGGCCTTTTTATTTTTTGAATAATTTTCAAGGAATTTTCTAAGTACAAAATATAAATTTAAAATAACATTTCACAATGTAACATTCTAATTAATTTATTTAAATTATCACAATACAAGAAAGGTTATGATAATTCAATACGATCGAATTTAAATATACCTTATAATACAATAAGCCATAATATGCATAATAATGCCATAGATGATCATGGAGTTTGTTCAACTAAAATGACATTTGAATCTCCAAATTGCTTCATAATCCATTAAACCCAAAATCTAATTCATAATTTCATTTCCAATACATTAAATAACAATAAAATTTACAAATTTCAAATGTATGGTTTACAAGGAAATCCCCGATTTTTAAATTTCAGATATAACTTGAAATGCAAGGTTACAACAAATTTTACAATTTTGAATTTCAAACTCAACAATATTATGAACTCCTATATCCAGTTGGGTACCTGATAGAGTGAGGTTGACCACAGAGGCTCACCTCCCAATCTAGGCCTTTACAAGGCCACCCCTGAGCTAGGGGATCCAATAAGGAATGAGATACAAATAGAAAATACCAACCATGAAGGAAACGATCAGAACATCAAGACACTTAAAGATTTTCCCAATAGGGTTTTACAAGAGGAAGGTCTCCAAGAGACTTTCCTGAAAATAGGGTAGAGGTGGACTACCAGGAGGAGAAGCTACAATATAAATACAAATTTCTCAAGCCACACATGGACTTGGGAAGACCATCTTCAAAAAGATGCGGTCTAACTCTCCTTATGCCCCCCTAGGTGCCCGTAGGCCATACTTAGCATCATGGGTATCGTGGAACCCCATGTTTATCCCTCCACACATGGGAGACTCTAAACAATCCTGGGTCTTATTCCTACTACCCTCTTCAAGGTTACTCCTCCCTCCTTAGGGTGAGTGAGCCTTGAAGAATCCCATCCCAAATTGAATACACAAATGAAAAATAACAATTTACAAAACTTAAATTATAAAACAAAAACCTTAAAAAGCCATAGACTCCATTATTGGAGCTCCAAGCTCAACACAAGCATGAAAGAAAAAAAATTACACAAGGGCCAACCTTACTCCAAGCAAGTTGAAAATTTGAAAACTTGAAACTCCTTTCAAAGCTAGCCTCCTTCCTAAGCTTTTTCCAAAATGAGTGGTCTTCAAATCTAGAGAGTGGGCGAACAACTAAACCCTTCTCCAAGCTTTCCCTAAATAGGCCAAACTCCTAAAATCTAGGAGCCAATTAGAAGAGAGGAAGAAACTTCCATTCCCTTCTTCCCTCTTGCCTTCCTTCACCATAAATGGAGTTGAATGCAAGTTTGGGAAGAAGAGAGAGGTTAACCAAAACTTCACAACTCTTCAAATCCGCCCAACTTTGAAATCTTGACTTTAGGGGAGTCATAAATGAGTTTTAAGGCTCTTAATGGGCTGAAAAAGACCCCTAACCCCTAAGGTATCAACCTATATAGCTAAAATTGACCCCAGTTAACCTATGGGAGCCCAAATGGCCCTCCTAAACTCCACCTAAAGATTACACACGGATTTCAGGTCTTGGTTGACTATCTAGAAACTTCCCAACCCAAGGTAAGTTGATTCTACCCTAAGGTAATCCCCTAGTCAAACCCTTGACCCAACTAATTATAAATTACTAACCATGCCAACACATATATTACAATTTGCCAAATGTGGCACATTTAATTAAAACAATGACATTACTAATTCACATAAACATTAACTAAATTAAGTACACACATGAAAACCACATTTATGAAATAAAGACTATACAATGAGGTCCATGTTTCTTTATACAAAGAGGACCTTGGAATGCATGGTATAAAACATAGGTTCCAATACTAAATCCCTACATTTAGATCCATGGTCAACTTATCCTACACACTCATTGCACACATCAGTAGGTCTAATCAACATGATATAAACACAATACATCATCAAAACTGCATGGTTTAAAAACTATGTTTGCGAGTCAATCAATTAAGCATAACTTTGGTTTCCTAAACTAACTTTCCATCACAATAGTTTTTAACATCGTATAACATCATATGTGGCATCATCATAGCTGAAACTAAATCAAATCATATAGTATCTAGAATGTACCTTGATTACATAATCAGGTACCAAACATATAGCATAGGATTCAATAGACCCTTAAATACATAAGTGTGTCAAATAGTCAAGTATGTCTATGAAATAAGTACTTAAAGCATGGAAAATAAAGTAGTATAAATATGAATATTTGGTAGGTCTCACATCCACCCCCTCTAGGCATGAACCTCCTCCTAGAGTTCATCAAAGAGGTAAGGGTACTGTGATCTCATATGTGTTGCATCCTCCCATGAAGTTGTGACCTCATCATAACAATCCCACTGGACCCTAACTTGGTCTAGTGCCCTACCTCGAAGTACTAGAATTTGTTGGGCCAAAATATGAATGGGCTCCAATGCCAGCTGCCCATCTGACTCTACTTGCAAGGCATACCAATCTATCACGAGTCTCATCATAAACATACTTTCTCAAAATTGAAACATGAAACACATCATGGATGCGTGACAGGATAGGTGGAAAAGCTAAACAATAAGTAACTAGTCCTATCCTTTCAAGGATCTCAAAAGGTCCATAAAAATGAGGTGCTAGCTAAGAGCCTTTCCCAAATTGGATTGAACTCTCATGTGGTCACACTCTCAAAAAGACCATGTCTCCTACTAAGTAAGCTTGATCGATCCTCTTTGCATCGACATACTTCTTCTATCTATCCTGAGCCTCTTCGAGACACTGCCTAATCAAGGTCACTTGCTTCTCCATATCTCTGACTAACTCAGGACCAATGGAAACTCTATCTTCAATCCTATCCCAACTGAGTGGTGTCCTGTAAGGTCTTCCATAAAGAGCCTAGTATGGAGGCATACCCAAGGATGTATAATGCCCATTGTTATAGGAAAAATCCACTAAGTGTGGCTATTCCTCCCACTGGGTCTGATGATCCATGACATACATGTGAATCATGTCCTCTAACACCTAATTGACCCTTTCGGTCTATCCATCTATCTCTAGATGATAGGTCGTACTAAATTTGAGCCTAGTACCCAATGCTGCCTACAGTTATCTCTAAAAGGATGAAGTGAAGAGAGAATATCTATTTGAGATGATCTTATGAGGAATGCCATGCAATCTAACAATATCTCACAAGAACACCTATGACATTGATGGTGCAGTAAAGTTAGTACACACTAGTAAGAAATGAGCCACCTTGGTCAACTTGTCAATTGTCACCATGATGGCAAGATGACATAGGAAGACCAACAATGAAGTCCATAGATATCATGTCCCACTTACACACTAGTATCTCATGGGGCTGAAGTAGACCACTTGGATGTTGGTGTTCTGCCTTCACACTCTAGAATTCTAGGCACCTAGCTACCAACTCAGCAATCTGCATCCTCATGCCTAACCAATGATACAACTACCTTAAATTGGCATGCATCTTCTTCACTCTGGGATGCACTACATAAGGGGTTCTATGGGCCTCTAGCATGAAAAACTCTCACAATCCTCTAGAAGAAGGTATGTAGATGTGTCCTCTATGATGTGAGAGTCCATCTGACTCTAATGTATAATTTTCATACTTCCCTGCAAGGAGTCTCTGAGACTAAATCAACTCACTCACTTCTGCATACATCTCATCATCCTATAAGTGATGAAGAATGTGATCTCTCAAATCTATGCTTGTAGACATTGAAGAAAGCTCATGTTGTCTCCTACTCAAAGCATCTACAACAACATTCTCTTTTCCCTTGATGTTGTGAACATCAAAATCATATACACACAATAACTCTATCCAACTCCATTGCCTAGCATTAAGGTTTGGCTGAGTGAATATGTACTGTAGACTGTGATGGTCTAAATGAAGTTTGAATCGATGTCCTAGGAGGAAGTTTCACCATCTCACTAAATCATGGACTACTACTGCAAGTTCAAGATTGTGGGTAGGATAGTTGAGCTCATGAGTCTTCAGTTTCCTAGACTCATAGGCTATAGCTCACACATCCTACATAAGAACTTCCCCTAAGCCATCTAAGGAAGCATTTGTGCAAACTAAAAAATCTAGTGAAGGATCTGACACAAAAAGAATGAGTGCACTGGTCAATGCTCTCTTGAGCTCCTAAAAATATCGATCACACTTCTCAGTCCACACAAACTTCTTTCTCTTTCACTGAAGAGAAGTGATAGGGTGTGCCACTCAAGAAAACCCTTCAACAAACCATCTATAATAACTGGCTAAACCCATGAAGCTTCTCACTTCAGTCCCTAAGGTAGGTGATGGCCAATTCATGATGGCTTCAATCTTTGATGCGTCTACCGAGATCCCATCACAAGATATCACATGGCCCAAATACTTGACCTTTGATCTGAAGAAGGCACATTTCGATAAGCTGCCATAAAGTTGATTATCTCTAAGGCACTGCAAAACTTGTCTCAGGTGCTCTTCATGCTCTCTCTCATTCTTCGAATAGATCAAGATATCGTCAAGGAATACCACTACAAACTTGTCAAGGTATGAAAAACTCCATTCATAAGACTCATGAATATAGCTGGAGCATTTTTAAGACCGAAAAGAACCACCATGAACTCATAGTGGCCATATCTAGTGCAAAATGTAGTCTTGTGGATATCACTATCCACTATGCTCAACTGGTGATACCCCAACTTAAGGTCTATCTTAGAGAACACTCTGGCACCTTGATGCTAATCAAACATATCATCAATCCTAGGAAGTGGATACTGATTCTTAATGGTAACCTTGTTCAACTATCCATAATCCATACACAACCTAAGAGATCCATCCTTCTTCTTCACAAAGATCACATGTGCACCCCAAGGAGAGACACTAGGATGGATGTGTTCTTTCTCTAATAGTTCCTCAAGTTACAACTTGAGCTCATTAAACTCATTAGTGGTCATCTTGTAAGGTGCTCTGGAAACTAGTTCTGCTCATGGTACAAGATCTATATAAAAATCTACTTCCCTTCAAGGTGGCATACTAGGTAGCTCCGAAGGAAACACATCTACATACTCTTATAGAATGGGATAGTCATCTAATGAGGCTTCCTATTTTGCCTCATCTTCCCTATCACTGATGGTGATAGAAAATATTTGACATCCCTTCCGTATGCTTCTCTTAAGTTGCATAGCAGAGATCATACGAAGGGATACAAGCCTCTAGATTATAGAAATAATAGTAGCATTGCCATCATCATCCAAATATTTGACCAACTTCTTACAAAAATCTAGCTTGGCCTTGTTAGCATATAGCCAATATATTGAAATACAAGTCCATTCCATACCCTTTGGGGTTTTAAATACAAAAGGGGAACTAGGGAAGCTCTACATCTCCCCTCCAATAAGGACTAGGCTCACCCTAAAAACCATGAATTCAACCCAACATAAAAGTTTCCTACCACTCGGTCATACAACTTCAGAAGGGATCTAATACATATAAGAGAGCATTGACAACTCTAATTCTTGTTCTTCACATGATAGAAGAAAAAATATAATCATGGTCCTCTCCACTTTAAGGTGTAACCCCACCCTTAATACTTCACCATGAGGAACCTAATAAAATACATTATCCTCTAAGAGATCACTATGGTTAAAACAACAAGAGCTTCCAAGTCATCAACTTAGAATGAGGAACCAAAATCCTCTTTCCAAAATTGCACTCTTTAGGAATTACTGCACCCTATTCTAGTGTATCAAGGGATACACCCCAAAATATTTATCATACAAGAAAGATTACCTCCAAATAGGACACCTCTAAAATTCCAAGTGTATGGTCAACATGATCAAGTAGAATGAAAATCCTATACCACATCCTTCCTAAAACATAGACACAACCTAGTATGTTCTCTCTAGTGCTCCCCCTTTTCGTATTGTCATTGGTCCACAATGTTAGAGTCATAGGCATAAGACAAGCTAGCAATAAAAGAAACAGGACATTTAGGATAGTCACCAAGATAAAAAAGTAAACTCAAATGGGGAAATTGTTAATTTCACCAGTAAACTCAGAAATGAGCTCAATTCAACAATAAATTAAATTTGTCAACTAACACAAAGAGATAATTTTTTTTTTTGGTGACTAACTCCCACACAAAAGAAATAACCAAATAAATAAAATGCTAGACTACATAACATGTGGAAAGGTCCACCTTAAAAGAAACAAAAAGAAGGAAGTCAAAAGAACGATTCACAAACATTGCGATAGAACTTAGTCATGTAAGAGGGAGAGCCACCACTGAATACTGAGGACACCATTCCTCACCAATCTTGGAGAACATACCCAACATACATTCATCGAACAAATTTCCATCACAAATTGTACCTAAGCATTACAATAATCGTTGTAGCTAAAACAATAGCCTTCTCCTTTCAAATTTCTTTTACAACTTGATGCAGAAGTTTTAATGGGAAACATAATGGTTCAAGGTCTCAAGTGTTGAAATCATGCTCTGATACCAAAATGTCATGCCCAAAAAGTAGAGGAAAACACAACTACAAATTTTTTTAAAACCTACTAACCATCTACAAACAACCATACTACGCAACTAAGAAGTGAAACACTATCTGACACAAGACCCTATGTGCATGCAAAATGGTGTAGAGAGAAAATAGATGACTAGAAACATTGAAGTGTCTAGAAACACCCCAAGGATCAAACCATACTAGGTTGACCTTGTCTGACCAAGTTTGACCAAAAGTCAAACCTCATCAAATAATTCCAAACAAAGCTACAAGGTTCCCTAGACTACTAGCTTTGATCAGCACGTAAATCAGGATAGTTGACTAAAAGTCAACTAGAGTTGACCAAAAGTCAACCAAAGTTGACCAAAAGTCAACTAGAGTTGACCCAAAGTCAACCATCACCGAAATATGCACAACCAAGCTAAAAGGAAAAAAATGCATCTAAGAATACCTTGGCATGCAAACTGAGGCATTTGACCAAGGGTTGACCGAAGGTTGACAAAAAAGTCAACTATGCCCAAATATGCCCTACAAGGTTTTACTAGGGTTAAATCATGCCAGGGTAAGGTTTATGCATGCATACTGAGGTGACATCCAAGGTTCAACTATGGTTGACCAAAAAGTCAAGCATACAATAAGACAACCAACAAGTTTGATAAGGTCCAATTGATTAGAGACTTGATCACAAGGGTCAAACCACAGAAGGTTGACCAAGTTTGACCAAAATTCAAACTTCACCAAACAACTTCCAAACTATCCTATAGGGTTTCCCAAATTGCATGCTTCGATTAGCACACAAGTCGAGACCATTGACTTTAGTCAACTAGAGTCGACCAAAAAGCCAACCATGCATCGAACAACATGCAACAAAGTTAAAAAGGTTCAAAACTTAACGAGGAATACTTGGGCACACAAATCAAGGCATTTGACCTAGGTTTGATCAAAAGTTAATTGTGCGCAACTATGACCAATGATGATCTCCTAAGGTTTCAAACATAACATAGACTATTTGTGCATGCAAACTAAGGCAAACACCCTAGGTTTGACCAAGGGTTGACCAAAAATTCAACTATGCACAAAATGGTTAACATGACCATTAAGGTCAAATTGACTTGAGGCTTGACCAAAGGAAGAAGAAATAAAACCCTAAGATGACTATAACGTTCCCTAGCTGAAAAGTTACACTTATACTAAAAGTTCGATATACTAATTAACTCCAAATATAAAATTATCCTATTTACATAGTTACAAAGTATTGAGAAATAAATCTAACATAACGCATCGAAATTTGAACATTATGATATTTTAATCTAATATGTTTAGGTAATGTTTTAAAAATAATAAGCTAAAATAAGTTCTTTAATAGATTTAACCCAATTTAACGTTGAAACGTCTAAAATGAATTAGGAGTTACTAATTCTAATTTAAACTTAAATAAGAATTAAATTTAATTCTAAAACAAAATCTATCTAAAAATAACTTTAAGTTCCCTATAATGACTTAGACTTTACTAAATACAATTTAATCTTTATAAAAATTCAATTTATCTAATATTCTTAAAACATCGAAATACTTAATAATAAGAACACCCTTATTATATTCCTTTTTTTTAATAATTGCTGGTGCAAAGTTAATTTCCTGAATTGCAAAATAGAAAGTATGTAGATAAATTATTTTTAAAATTAAATTACATAATTGCATTCATATTAAGTGGCTAAACAACTTGTAGGAATCAAAATTTTGATTTAGGCCTTTTTATTTTTTGAATAATTTTCAAGAAATTTTCTAAGTACAAAATATAAATTTAAAATAACATTTCACAATGTAACATTCTAATTAATTTATTTAAATTATCATAATACAAGCAAGATTATGATAATTCAATATTATCGAATTTGAATATACCTTATAATACAATAAGCCATAATATGCATAATAATGCCATAGACGATAATGGAGTTTGTCCAACTAAAATGACATTTAAATCTCCAAATTGCTTCATAATCCATTAAACCCAAAATCTAATCCATAATTTCATTTTCAATACATTAAATAACAATAAAATTTACAAATTTAAAATGTATGATTTACAAGCAAATCCCCGATTTCTAAATTTCAGACATAACTTGAAATGCAAGGTTATAACAAATTTTGCAATTTTGAATTTCAAACTCAATAATATTACCAACTCCTATATCTAGCTGGGTACCTGATAAAGTGAGGTTGACCACGGAGACTTACCTCCCAATGTAGGCCTTTACAAGGCCACCCCTAAGCTAGGGGATCTAATAAGGAACGAGATACAAACAGAAAATACCAACCATGACGGAAACAATCAAAACATGAAGACACTTGAAAGGTTTTTCCAATAGAGTTTTACAAGACGAATGTCTCCAAGAGACCTTCCTGAAAATAGGGTAGAGGTGGACTACCAAGAGGAGAAGCCATTGTATAAATAGAAATTTCTCAAGCCACACATGGACTTGGGAAGACCATCTTCAAAAAGATGCTGTCTAACTCTCCTTATGCCCCCTCAGGTGCCTGTAGGCCATACTTGGTATCATGGATATCATGGAACCCCATGTTTATCCCTCCACACATGGGAGACTCTAAACAATCCTGGGTCTTCTTCTTGCTACCCCGTTCAAGGTTACTCTACCCTCCATAGGGTAAGTGAACCTTGAAGAATCCCATCCCAAATTGAATACACAAATGAAAAACAACAATTTACAAAACTTAAATTACAAAGCAAAAACCTTAAAAAGCCATAGACTCCATTAATGGAGCTCCAAGCTCAACACAAGCATGAAGCAACAAAAATTACACAAGGGCCACCCTTACTCAAAGCAAGTTGAAAATCTGAAAACTTGAAACTCCTTCCAAAGCTAGCCTCCTTCCTAAGCTTTTTCCAAAATGAGTGGTCTCCAAATCTAGAGAGTGGGTGAACAACTAAACCCTTCTCCAAGCTTTCCCTAAATAGGCCAAACTCCTAAAGTTTAGGAGCCAATCAGAAGAGAGGAAGAAACTTCCATTCCCTTCTTCCAACTTGCCTTCCTTCACCATAAATCGAGTTGAATGCAAGTTTGGGAAGAAGATCGAGGTTAACCAAAACTTCACAACTCTTCAAATCCGTGCAACTTTGAAATCTTGACTTTAGGGGAGTCATAAATGAGTTTTAAAGCTCTTAATGGGCTGAAAAAGACCCCTAACCCCTAAGGTATCAACCTAGGTAGCTAAAATTGACCCCAGTTAACCTATGGGAGCCCAAATGGCCCTCCTAAACTCCACCTAAAGTTTATAGACGGATTTCAGGTCTTGGTTGACTATCTAGAAACTTCCCAACCCAAGGTAAGTTGATTCTACCCTAAGGTAATCCCCTAGTCAAATCCTTGACCCAATTAATTATATATTACTAACCATGCCAACACATATGCTACAATTTGCCAAATTTGGCACATTTAATTTAAACAATGACATGGCTAATTCAAATAAACATTAACTAAATTAAATACACACATGCAAACCACATTTACAAAATAAAGACTATACAATGAGGTCCACATTTGTTTATACAAAGAGGACCTTGGAATGCATGGTATAAAACATAGGCTCCAATACTGAATCCCCACATTTAGATCCATTGCCAACTTATCCTGCATACTCATTGCATACATTAATAGGTCCAATCAACATGATATAAACAAAATACATCATCAATACTGCATGGTTTAAAAACTATGTCTATGAATCAATCAACTAAGCATAACTTTGATTTCCTGAACCAAATTTCCATCACAAATAGTTTTAAACATCATATAACATCATATGTGGCATCATCATAGCTAAAACTAAATCAAATCATATAGTACCTTGAGTGTACCCCGATTACATAATCAGGTACCAAACATATATTATAGGATTCAACAGACCCTTAAATACATAAGTGTCTCTAATAGTCAATTATGTCTATGAAATAAGTACTGAAAGCATGGAAAATAAAGCAGTATAAATATGAATGTCTAGTTGGTCTCACACATTTAATTTTGATATAGTCCTTCAATGGATTGAATCCCTTAACTTCATGTGGGATTTGTGTAATTAGATAGTTTTTTTTCATTTTGTATTGGTTTGAAGTTCTTTTTAATTCACTAGGTTAGTTTTGTAAATAATTTTGTAAATAAAGCAGTCACTGGTTAATTCAGGACCGTGTGTGTAAAAATGGCTCCCCCATAGAATCCAACCCTAGAATCATCACAACCTTGAGGTATAGGCTTGGGGAGTCCATGTATAGTGTAAATATGGAGGAAGGATCTTTGAAGAGTTGTTGATCTATTTTTAGAGACAAGCCCTAGGTGAGTCCAGTGTAACATGACTAGGAGCTTGTGAAGTATTTGTTGTGTTTGTATGTAGAGGTTCAAAAGAAGCTTAGGCCTTTCCCAATCTATTTGACCACATTTTGAATCAAAAATCACTTGACTAGTTTAGTGAAGCCCAATTAGCCCTAGTAGCCCTTAAAAGTAGGAATCCCCTATACGGAGACCTTGGAGAAATGAAACCTACAAAATCTTTCATAAATAGATAAAGGGTGTTAGAATATCAACTTTGTTTTTGGGGTTGTTTTGGAAATGTTTGAAAGAATTGGCAAAAACTTGTCAAATAGGGCTAGTAGAGTAATTAGGCCTAATTGCCAAGATTTCATAAGAATTTGAAAATTGATTGTGAAAGAATTGATACCCTATCCTAAAGGGATAAAATGGAATTATTGAAGGTGTCTAGAAGGAAGTAAAACCCCCGTTACCACTTTCTAATGAGAGAGGACAAAGAAGCACTTGGATGGACCCAAGAAGGAGTTAAGGGATGTAAAATAAACTATTGATAGTCACCCCTAGTGAAGCACATAGATTGTCACCTCTTGAAGAGGTATTGTAAAGTCCTAGACTAGTTGAGTAAGGGATTGGAAGATCCTAGAAGTAAATATAGGGTCTTCAGTAACCTAGGAACAATAAGGGTCCTAGGGGGTTTGTGCAAGCATATTAAGGGAGTCTCTATCTGATTGGTATTAGAGCCTACAAGATTAGGCTTGTGGTGAATGTTTTAGATAGAGGAGTTAGTAGGAGAATCTACAATGGTGACTAATGTAGAGCTAGCAAAGAAAGTGGATGAGAAAGAGGAAGAAAATAGGTTTCTTAGGGAAAGATTGACCCAATTAGAGAAAAAGTTGGATGAGGTAGATGAAAAGAATGAAGAAGTCAAAGAAAACATGGAAGGAAAACATAAGGAAGTACACTTAGAGGATGAGGTCCATAAACCAAACCCAGTCCTTGCTAAAGAACCCTTCTTGAAATCATTAAAAGCCTTAAGTGGAAAGGCATTGGAGGGCATCCCAATCTTTAGTGGGAAAATGGAACTAGAAGTAGTCCTAGATTGGATTGAAGGAATTGAGAACCATTTTGAATGTGATGGGATAGCTGAAGCCCAAAAGGTGAAAGTGGATAAAGCAAGGCTTAGGGGTTCAACACTCACTTGGTGGAAATTCATCCAAGATGAGAGAGAGAAGGAACAGAAGAAACCCATTTCCACTTGGAAAGCTATGTTGGCTAAAATTAGAGAAGCTTATGTGCCAGAGGACTATGAGATTTAGTTGCATAATAAAAGATAGAGCCTTAGAAAAAAGGAGTTGGATGTTAGCTCATACACACAAAAGTTTCAAAAACTATGTAGGAGGTCTAGGGTTGCAGAAGATGAAAATGTGAAGGTAGCCATGTATCTAAATGGCTTAAGGTGGACTATAAAAGAAGATTTAAGTCTTATTACCCCTACCATAGTACAAAGATGCCACCAACTTGCAGTTAAGGTGGAAGAAATTTAAGAATAAACAAGATTAAGGAAGTAAAAGTTGAAGAGGAAGAGGAAGATATGGCCGAGAGAATAGAGGAGGTTATGGTGGTAGAAGTATAGAGCCAAAGATCCAAGGTGAAACTAAATTGATTGAACAACATGAGGGAAGCTCAAGTGGAGGAAGCTTCAATAGGGGAAGAGGGTCCAATAACAATTGGAGAGGAAGAAACAATGGGCAAGGAAGAGGTTCCTATTTTGCAGCATAGAAATGCTATCACTACAATCAAATGGGACATCCAGCTTATAGGTGTCCAAAGAAGGGGTCTACATCCCAAGGAAGTGAAAAAAGGGTTAATTTTATTCATGAAGAAGCCACTGGTAGTAACAAACATGCAAAGGTACCCTTGAAATTAGAAGAAGGGGAATATTTGATTATTAGAAGGACACTGATCAAAGAGCCAGTGAGAGAAGAACCTATCCAAAGAAGAGCATTATTTAGAATGAAGTGCAAGATCATGGGAAAAGTATGCAAGGTCATCATTGACTCAAGGTCAACATATAATATTGTGTCAGAAGAGGTAGTTAGAAAACTCAAAATGTAGAGGATTTCATAGAAATATATAAAGAGTGACATGGTTGAATAAAGGACAACATGTCCCAGTGGATGAAAAAGCATGGGTGGACTTCTCCATTGGAAATTACAAAGATAGGGTACTATGTGATGTGTTTCCAATGGATGCCTGTCACCTCTTATTGTGATGCCATTTGGACTATCAAATGCCCCATCCACCTTCATGAGACTTATGAATGAAGTTTTGAAGGACTATATTGGTAATTGTTTTGTAGTGTATCTAGATGATATACTAATCTTTAGTAAGACTAGAGAAGAGAATTAAAAACATCTACAAATTGTCTTTAAGAAGCTACATGAAGACAATCTCATGATAAATTTGGATAAGTGTTCATGAAGCAAGAGCTAGTATATATTGGTTTTGTCTTGTCACAAGGAAATCTTAAAATGGATCCAAGAAAGGTGGAAGCCATCCTCAGCTAGCCTACCCCTAAGACTACAACAAAGGTGAGGAGTTTCAATGGTTTGGCACAATACTATAGAAAATTTATCAAACAATTTAGTGTTATTTGTGCTCCTATTTTGGATACCATAAAGGGTGGAATGAGAGCCAAGTTTTAGTGGAATCACCAAGAAAATAAAGGATTTGAGTAATTGAAAAAGAGGATATCCACACAACCTATCCTAGTACTTCCTACTTTTAAAAACTTTTCAGAGTGGAGTGTGATACTAGCAATGTTTCCATAGGGGTTGTCTTAAGCTAAGAAGGGAGACCAGTGACTTTTCATACTGAGAAGCTCAATGATGCAAAGAGGAAGTATTTTTCCTATGACCTAGAGTTATATGCATTGGTTCAAGAATTGAGAAAATAGAGGCACTATTTTCTCCCCAAAGAGTTTGTGGTCTATTATGATAACCAAGATCTTAATTTTTTGAACTCCCAAGCTAAGATGAGTCATAAAAACATGAAATTAGTTGAGTACCTAAAGGCTTACACTTTCAATATCAAACATAAGAAGGGATTACATAACAAAGTAGTTGATGCACTAAGCATGAGGCTTTTGATAGTGCAAGAAGTTCAGTTAAAGAGCATATGGATTGAAAAATTCAAAGATCTCTATTTAGAGGATGAAGAATTTGTAGAGATCTATAAGGTATGTAAGGAACATAATAATCATTTCCATGGTGAAATTTTTGAGTACACAATTCAAAATGAGTTTTTGTTCAAGGGTAGTCAACTCTGTGTCCCTAGGGGGTCAATGAGGGAAAATTTGATTCAAGAAAAACATAATGGGGCACTTAGTGGTCATTTTGGGGTCAATAAGACTCAAGAGCTAGTTCAGAGGTTTTACTATTGGCCAAGGATGAATTAGGATGTTAGGAAATATGTGAATTTTTGTGTAATGTGAAAAAAATACAAGGGCACATCATCCAATGCAGGTCTCTATCAACCTCTCCCCATTCCAAGTAGACCATGAGAGTGTTTAAGCATGGACTTTATAGTAGGATTTCCAAGGACAAAACATGGATTTGATAGTATATATGTCATAGTAGATAAATTTAGTAAAATGGCCCACTTTGTCCCTTGTAAGGTTGTCCATGATGCTTGTCAGATTGCATAAATGTTCTTCAAGGAAGTAGTACAAATTCATGGGTTACCCTTGAGTATAGTTTTAGATAGGGACTCTAAATTCATGAGTCACTTTTGGAAGATACTCTAGAAAAATATTGGAACCAATCTATCCTTTGGGTCTTCCTATCACCCATAGACAGATGGTCAAACTGAGGTGGTGAATAGAAGCTTAGGTAACCTATTGAGATGTCTCACCAAATAATATGGGTAGATTTGGGATCAACTCCTTGGACAAGTAGAGTATGCCTATAATGTTACAGTCAATAGAGCCACAAGAAGAAGTCCATTTGAAGTGGTCTATGGTTTTCATCCTAGAGGGATCTTTGAACTTAGAGAGTTAAGAGATGGAACTAAAGGGAGTGGCTATGTTGAAGATATCCCCCATTCAATGAAAGAAATACATAATTTAGTGAATAAGACCTTGGTAGAGAGAAATGAAAAGATTAAAAAAAAGATTGATGAAAGGAAGAGGGATCTTCAATATCAAGTAGGGGATCTTGTAATGTTACATCTTAAAAAAGAAAGGTTACAGAAAGAAGTGCCCAATAAGTTGCAGATGAGGAGGTTAGGACCTTGCACTATTCTTGCTAAGTATGGTAATAAGGCTTGCAAAGTGGAACTCCCAGAAGATATTAGACTATCTCCTATCTTCAATGTGGTAGAATTAGTTCTCTATAAGGGCCCTAATCCTGATCTAGATTAGAGTCTCATTGAAGTCATATAAGAAGTGGAAGACTTGCAGTTATCCTCTACACCACCAAAATAGGTAGAGAAGATTCTTAACTCAAGAGTCTATAAAAAGACTAGACAAAAGGTCTATTGGGAGAACCTGGTCAAGTGGAAAGCACAAGGAGATGTAGACCATACTTGGATCAAGGAAACAACGTTCAAGAAGTTAGGAATAGACTCCGACTTGATCAGTCCAACTGTGACTTGAAATATTTTTATTTGGGAGAATGGTGCAAGAGCACCTAGGACTTCTCCAAAGTTTCTAAGTTTTGGTGTGGCTTGTACTGGCCCTATCCATGTTAGGAGTGTTTGGAAGGCCTTATAAGGTCTAGTGTATGTGTGTGTCTAGGAGGTCTAGATTAGGCTTAGTCCTATTGGTGTCCAAAATGATGCTTATGCTCATGAGGCTGCCAATATACCCTTAGATGGATTTTAGGAATGGTTAGCTCCAAAATTGTTATGAGGTCGTAGGGTAATTGGACCAACTATAGGGACAAGACTGCCCTCTTTTGCTTCTGGCTCTGCAAAACCAAGGCGGGTGCACCTAACCCAGGATAAAATATACTTCACACAGCAAGGACTGGGTTCATATAATAGATGACTGGATAGTAAGAGGGTACTAAATGATAACCACACATTCATTGACTCCTCTTTACTATGGGGTAGGACCTTATACAACCAAATACTAAAAATCTAGGAATGGTTCTTAATCTTATATGTTTGAATCATAACAATCTAAGTCAGGATATGTCAACAAGGAAATACTCATCTAGGCCAGTGCCTCATCCATTGGGAAAATTTTCTTAGATAGATCACACACACACACCAGCATTATATCTGAGATTCAAAGCCATAAACACATCTATAATCTCCTTTACTACTTATATGAAATCCTCACATAGACAAGAGATAGACCTATGTCTCATCTAGAGCATCATTTAATCTAATCTTGGATTAGAACTAAAAAATGAAGACATATACATGGATAAACATGCAGTGAGCTAGAAAACTCAAAATCTATCTACAATGACATAGAGGAGAGATAAGAGTCATATATCTGTATTAAGTTTGAAGAATCCTTAAGTGCATACAATCCATCTAAACAAACAAGCTTGCAAACTACAGCTTAAACCTACAACTTTCTCTCAATTTTTGACAAAAGCTAAATCAGAGCATTACAAATCAGACTGGGCAGAGGACTCACAACCGAAAAAGCTTGAATACCTAACTCCCAATGCTACAAAATGATCATGAAAATCCCTTTATACCAGGGTTACAATGCAAGCATGTGATCATTTCAAATTCAAAATTTCAAAATCACCTAACCCCATCGAGGAATAAACACAGACATGACAGGGGGTTAAGCCACAACATCAAGCTCAAACAGTCAAAAAATAATAGTCAACTAGCCCTGTACTGGTCCAAGTACCGAATCATCATCAGACCCTAAGAAATCAGGCCAAAATGACCCCTGCAACATGCTTCAGGGTACTGAATCATTTATTCTCCTGCGGCAAGACATTCCTCTACAACTACCATGGCAACCTGGACCACAATGCAACGCTTGGCTATCAATTCCACCCACTCTGGCCGCTCAAAAATTGAATTTCTGGTACTTCCTTCCTTGAAACCCTCTGTAGAGTTTGAATTTGAATCCTAATGGTTACCTCATGGCACCATCGGCAAATCAGCGGTCCTCATTTGAATCTCTATTATCTTTAAGTCATGACCATCCGATTAATTCTATCTTGTGGGCTTACTTTTCCTTTTAAAATAGTGCTCGGTCAAATCTAGCAAACTGGTGACAAAGACCTCTGCCAATTCATGAGACACCTAATCCCTTTCACTAAAAATATAGCAATTACATGACCATTATTTTCCAAGTCACTAGCCAATCTAGAGAATCACCAAATCCTTCCGCGAATGTGTGACAAGACAACACTTTATCGGCACCACTAATTCTTTTTGTCTGGACCGCCAAAACCTTAGACCCCACCTAGGCCCGCTTGATGCCACCTGTCATATCACCATTTGCCACAGCCGCCAAGTCACCTGACATAGGACCTACCACACAACTCTGTAACCATGACACCAGACCATTGTTGGATGATTGCATAGCACGAAGATGGGCTATGCGATCATGCGACAACCTGTAGACCGTAACTGCCACCGCATGAAGATGATAGAAAACATCAGTTGCATGATCACATAGCCTCACAAAAGGCTATGCGAACATGTGACTAATTGATAGAAAATCATCATATCACCACCTGTCATTGGGCCCCAGGGACATGTGGCAGGCGGTCACATGATCGCATAGCCAAAAATTGGGCTACGCAATCATGCGACAGCCAATCATAGGCTGCCACATCACCGCCTTCAGGACCATTGCCAAATGAGCCACCAACTGCTAAGAACTAGGACCCATGCAGATAGATGGCAAGCGGTCACATGATCACATGTCAGAAAAGTCTGACATGCGGCCATGTGACAGCCAATAAGAACATGCCATCTACCACCCCTCTGACACTCGACCCACTTCATCGAAGAGACGCCTGAAATAAATAAAATCAATGGTAGGCACATGATCACATGGGGAAAGAATATTCCATGCAATCACATGCCAAACATTGATCTCCTCCCTCTATCGCTTTGAATAAACTGGCCCCACATCGTCACACTTGTGCAGTTAAGATAGATGAACAAGGAGAACCGGCAGAAAAGAAGACATGCAAGGTCGAAAACACATAGGGTTTTTGGTGAAAGATCGAAAACACACAGAATTTTCAACATGAAAAAAAGGTAAACAAGGAAGCCAAAAACATCGAGGGTTTTATGTAGGCCAAAAAGGTCGAAAACATCATGGATTTTCTAAAACACTATGGGTTTTTGACACTGTGGCAAATTTTGAAAACATTTCCTGCAGAGCTTGAAATTTGAATAACTTTTTGGATTTTGTGAATTAGCAGACGTGACTTGGGCTGAAGCAAGGTGACACAATAAAGAGCACAAGGTAGGAGCACACACCATGAAACACTATAGGGAGGAGGCCACCTTCACAATATTTTGCAATGACAGAAAAAAGGTTTAACAAGTCCTATCTAGTTTCTTTGGTTGTGTTGGTCTTGGTTTGGATTTTAGTCTTTTTGGAGTTTAAACTTAGGAATTTGGGTTAAAAGTCCTAACATATAAGGAAAATATTTTAAACAAGCCTAAAATGGATTTCATCATGATTTTATATTGAATTTGATGAATTTTTGAGGTGATTTGAACAAGTTAGGAGACAACATGTAAAAGTTGTGAAAATGTTATTATTGCAAAATTTTCAACTTTTCAAAGTTGCATGACATGCAACTTTGTCTCCATGAAGACAAAAGTTTTTCCTTAGGGTTTGGTTGGTATCTTAACCACCTATACCTAAAATGTGAAGGTATTTAAGCCCTAAGAATGCCATTTCCTGAGGTTGGATTTTTTGAGATAGAAATTGATGTAATTTAACTTCATTCAGTGTTATTTTGGTTTGTGTGATAGTGAGACATTTGAGTTTGATAGAATCCTTAAATGGATTGAATTCCTTAAATTCATGTGGGATTTGTATAATTAGATAATTTTATTTTCATTTTGTATTGGTTTGAATTTATTTTCAATTCACTAGGTTAGTTTTGTATATCATTTTGTAAATAAACTAGTCACTAGTTAATTCAGGACTGCGTGTAAAAATGGCTCTCCCATAGAACCCAACCATGGAATCATCATTGCCTTGAGGGTGTTGCATATTGCTAATGCATTGGGGAGATTTTTGGATACATTTAATATGTTTAATCACTACGTTAAGTGATGTTGGAATTACTACTATTTTCAATCATGTTTTGTCAGTTGTGTGTATAGGAAGGTGTTTTGATCTTATATCTAAGCTTTCATAACTAGAAAAAGGGTGTCATAAAATCAACTTTGGTTTTGGGGTTATTTGGGAAAGATTTGAAAGAATTGGAAAAAACTAGTCAAATAGGGCTAGTAGAGTAATTAGGCCTAATTGCCAAGATTTCATAATAATTTGGAAATAGATTGTGAAAGCATTGATATGCTATCCTAAAGGGATTGAATGGAATTGTTGAAGGTGTCTAGAAGAAGTGAAACCCCTATTACCACTTGTTGAGGAGAGAAGATAAATAAGCACTTGGATGGATCCAAGAAGGAGTTAAGGAATGGAAAATGAACTATTGATATTCACCCCTAGTGAAGCACAAATATTTTCACCTCTTGAAGAGCTATTGTAAAGTCCTAGACTAGTTGAGTAAGGGCTTGGAAGATCCTAGAAGAAAAGCTAGGGTCTTGAGTAACCTAGGAACAATAAGGGTCCTAGGGGGTTTGTACAAGCACACTAAGGGAGTCTCTATCATTTCTTGCACTCAACCTCATTATTTTATACATATGAACATTAACTCTAACATTTGCACTTTCAACAATTTTGTTAGTGTTAGAATTCAAACACTTATAAACTTTTCTCTTAGTGGAATATCCTAGGAATATGTCTTCATCATTTTTTGCATCAAGTTTTCCATTCCTATTGTCTTTGAGTATATAAAATTTTCTTGCAAAGACTTTAAAGTATTTCACATTAGGTGCATATCTATACCATAACTCAAAAGGTGTAGCATTTGTACCTTTCTTGATTTTTACTCAGTTCAAGGTATAAATAGTTGTACTTATAGCTTCTCTCCAGTACTTTTGTGCAACATTCTTCTCTATAATCAGTGTTCTAGCACAATCCATAATTAATTTGTTTCTTCTTTCTGCTATACCATTCTAGGGTGGTGTCTTAGGTGCAGAAATCTATCTCCTTATTCCTCTATCATTTCAGAATATATTGAACTCATTTGATATAAACTTTCCTCCTCTATTTTATCTCAAACATTTCAAGATTTTACCTGTTTCTTTTTCAACTTTTTCCAAATACCACTTAAACATCTGAAATGCATCAGATTTATCTTTTAGAAACATCACAATCATAATTCTAGAATAGTCATTAACAAACATAATGAAATACTTATCACCATAGTAACTTTGCACACCCATAGGTCCACAAAGGTCAGTATGAACCAATTCAAAAATATTGTCAGAAGTATATGTATTTCTCTTAAAACTAGACTTTGTCATTTTTCCCAATTGCCACTATTTACATATCACATTATCAGGTTTCTTCAATCTTGGAAAACCTCTAACTTTCTTTATCTTACTAATATTTACGAAATTGTCAAATTTTACATGACACAACCTCTTATGCTATAACCATACATCATCAAATTGTGCAAACAAACATATTTCTTTAGATAGGTCTAGATAGAACAAATTAACTCTTGTCTATTTTCCACTTCCAATTAGTTCACCAGTGGTATCAAATATTTTAGCCTTTCTGTGATGAAATTCAACTCGGTAACCAATACTGTTCAATTGTGCAACACTCAAAAAATTATAGTTAAGACCTTCAACCCAATAAGCATTATCACAGATCTAATTTTATCACTTAATCTTATTGATCCTTTTCCTTTCATAATACATGGTGCATCATTACCAAACTTAACACTTCTACCTTTGTAATGATTTAGGGTTTCAAACTTACTTTTATCACTAGTCATGTGATGTGAGAAAAAACTATCAATAATCCATTTATCACCTTTACTCACATATGAAATAAGTGCAGTTTTATCATCTTCATCAAAATTATCTTTCATAGCAACATAAACAACTTCTATATCACAATCATCAGATTCACCAGTTTCATTGTCAGTTTCCTCTTCAGCAATATAACATGATTTCTTACCTTTTTCTTTGTAGTCTTTGTAGTCTTTGTACCTTATGTGATCTCTGTCATTTATTCTATCTTTGTAATTTCTTTCCCTTCTTTCATCCTTTCTATTCATGTCAGGGCATCTTGCTACAATATGGCCAACTTTGTTACATGAAAAATAGATTATAGGAAGTTTACCTTTGAATTTTTCTTTTCCTCTCGGTAGCCTTTTAGCCATAAGTGCCTCAAGATCATCTAGATCATCAGAAGTATTACTATCACTATCGTTGTTACTGTCACTGCTCACACATCTTTCTTTTCCCTTCTTAGACTTATGAAGAACCATTTGAGACTTGAATGTAGATTCAATGTTGTGAATAGTGAAATTATCAAAATTAGAGAGCTCAAAATCAATAAGCTTGCCAACAAGACTTTCCAAAGTTAGGACATTACTAGGATTACATCTTGATTCTTGTATTGTAAAAACTCTTATAGCATAGATAGGAAGAAAAGTTATCAACACTTTACTGATAATAGTTTCATCATCAATGTTTCCATTAGCTCCTTTAATAGCATTTACTACCTCCTTAATTCTACCACAATATTGAGAAATATTTTCACCTTCTTGCATTTTCATTTCATCAAAATTACCTCTCAAACTTTCAGATTTGGCTCTTAGTAAATTTTTTTGTCCCCACCATAGATAGGTTCTAGATTGTCCCACATTTTATTTGCATTAGTACAGTCCTCGATGTCTTCAAATTTAGGATAGCTTCTAGGGTAGATGCAATCTCCAACATTGCCTGATTGTGTTCTTGTTTTACTTTCATCTCCTTGACAGTAAAAGGTGCAAAAGGTGTTACATAATAATTTTCCACATAGTATTTCACCGAATCACCAATACCATCTAGGTGCAATTTCATCAAACTCTTCCATGCATGGAAGTTCTCCTTGTTCAGCTTTGGTACCTCCTTTTTGTACATCTTGATCATTAGCTTCAAGTACCTTTAAATTTTTTCCCTACAAGCACCAACAACTTTGATACCAATTTTTAGAATGATTTTAGAATAATAAGAGGGAGGGGGGTGAATCAGTTATCCTCAGGTCCAGATGTACCAATTCAACTTTCTAGCTCTTCCAAAAACTTAGATCTACTCAATAATTCAACTCGGTCTCTATAGCATATGTCAGTTACACAAAACTTGCAGTCCATTATCCAAAAGAAATTAACTTGTAGAATATAAAACTTTCAACAACATTCACATCAAATAATATTCACACAAGTATAACACCAGGATTTAACTTGGAAATCCAATTCAGGAAAAAATCACTCGTAACATGCTATTGATTTTCACTCTTCTGAAGTGAGCTCTGTGAGAAGCCAACCCTATTAAAGGTTTACAATATACATTGTTAGGTGTGACCCAGTTAAAGGATTTAATAACCCTATTAAGAGTGGCCTGATTAGAGGGCTTAAGAACATTCCATTAGAATGTCACCGTGATTAAAGGGTTTACACAATGACTATTAGGTTAACCTTGATTAAAGGATTTTGACTGATATAATGATTAGAAAGTAACATTAGGTTCTGATCTAAAACATATAAATAATTTTGCAAATATAGATCCAATTCATTCATATGCTGATTTATTGACCAACCTTCATTTCCATCTCCAACTCTGATCTGATCAGAATTACCTTCAAGCAATCACCACAACTCTGTTCAACTCTTCACAACTTCACTTTAGCCTTCTACTTAGATTCATCAGTCAATAACATCAACCTCTTTCACACTGTCTGTATAACCTCACAATTAGGTCATCCTTATACCTCGTTTATCAAGTAGATTAATCTTTTTCCACTTAATCTCTTCCGTAGATCTTAGGTTTAGGTCAGATTCATCAAATCTTTCCATCATTTTATTTTCCTTCTTTTCCTTCTAGATACATCTCCAAACTTCTCCTTGAATCCATAAGAAAATGATTTACCATGCATTAAATGCTCCACATCATTCACTAATAATGTCAACACATTTTACATATCCCAAGAATTCAACTACATCCGTTGGGATTCTCAATTCTTTCTGAAATTGTAAATTAATGACACTCAGTCTATACTATGTTCATGTCCTTGGTCATTACTAGATATCTCGGTCATTGCTAAAACTTTCCTTCTCGGAAAACACTCTCTTTGCTCAGTTAATTATCTGTTACTCAACAATTTTTGATGCTTGGTCGATACTAGATTTATTCAGCTTATACTAGTGCTTGGTCGACACTAGCATCACTCAAATTAAACTACATTTCTTCACTTTTGTTTGGTTAAGCCTATGTTTCCAGTCTTTCTTCTTCACTTGGTGTTAAAGATAAACAACACATTACCTTGTCAATGTGCCAACTAATCAAGTACCTATTGAAGTATTACATAACTCAACCTTTCCTGAGGTCCTCTTGTTATCTCCTCTTTTCAAATCCTCTTCATCAATCAAAAGATATGGTACTCTACTAGATAGAAATTGTCTTACCAGTTAAGGTTTAACATCAATGACAATATAACAATTGTTTCAATTGTAGTTTCCAATAGTTTAACCCCCCGAAACCCACCTAAAGTCTACATCCAAATTTCAACTTACATGGATCACACTCAAGAAAATCTAACCAAGGATTCTAATTGGGATCCTACAAAGTACTATCCTAGGTTTGGTTGCAACTAATCATCTCCTAAATGGACATGTCATATCCACATAATCACAACAAAAGTGTTAAGTGACACCACATAATATCCACATCACAATACAAATGTGGCATGTCCATTTGTAAAATAACAACTTACAATTAATAATTTTAATTTACCAAATTACTATTAACATACACTTAACATTTACAATTATGAAATAAAAAAACATTACAACGAGGTTTTATCTTTTCATTAGACTCAACCTTGGTTTAAATCATACACGTAGGATTGGTTCTAGCTCTCCAAATTAATTCAATGGTCAATTCCTACACAACTCAATTCGAACATCAGTAGCTCAAGAAATCATAAGCACATATAATGTATGAACATAAACATAAATCTAATAATTTCCATATTTTTCAATGAAATCACATCTCATCATAATTCAAATCCCAATTTTTATGGTTCTTGATAATTCATATAAGCATATATACTCAATTACATCATCATAATAATCATTTAATGAATATTTCTACCTACCTGATCACAACTCTTCTCAATTGAACAATTCACACCTTACCTACTGTGTCAAATTACATACACATAAAAAACAACATTTAAGCAACTATCATTTAATTTCATTAGATTTTATATCTCATCTTATTATGAATTCTATTGCCTTGTTCCAAAATCAATTCACACAAAATATACACTCAATTGCATTTTCATAATAATTGGTTAAATTAATTAACCCTAATGCAAGCATAGCGCATCCTAGAAACATCGATATGAGTAAAAAAGAAATATGAAATAAATTATATCACAAAATAGTGTGGTAAAATCTCTATCCAATAGAATATAAATTTATAATGCATCAATAGAGTATCCAAATACTGGGTCTATCATGAAGATAAAGGAAATGCTATGATAGGCCTGGAGTAGGGTCCCTCAAAAATACCCATCACAACCCCAATGGTAGCCTCATAATTAGCACAAGACCAAACTAAACTAAGTACATCTTATGATGTCATCATAAATCATATTATGGGAATAGTCACTGCATCATAAGATCAACTCATCCTTATCACATAGGAGCAACCGTATACAACCAAGACCACATCCAACATCTCCAAGTCAACAAAGGGAATCATAAATCTTGTATAAAATTAGATCACCCAAATGGTACACCCTCACATGGGTCCAACATGAACACACACATGAAACATGAAGGCCAAAGCCATACCCTTCAGGATGTCATGCAAAGAGGCAAACAGGGGAGGAATTACATAATTTTTTTAAATAATGTTATTGAGTGAACAAATGAATATTGAGGTAGAAATATTTTTTTTTGGAATAAGTCATGGTGTTGTTTTTGATGCTATTTACTCATGATATACATTTTATTGATGCTTTCAGTGGAGAAATATATTTGCAATTTGGAACAAACATTGTTCTTTCATCTTTGTGTAGAATATCAGTGGTGGAAGTTGATTTATTGCATATATCGAAGCTTTGATAGAATTATTCCATGTTTCTTGTTCACAATTATTCTGTGGTGATGGATGATTGTTTGTGCCTTTCCCACTTTCTAGTTAAAAGAATACACATTTTTTTAGTAGATTAGTTATAAATATTCATCACATATCTATAGAAGGGAGTTGTACCTTTTGAAATTTCAGAGAGGAACTACTATAGTTCACTCAACTGTTGATTGATAGATTGGCTTTAGGGATAGAGAGTCAAGTTATTTTATCAAAGACCAATTTTTTAACCAACACCATTCTTCTATGACCAATCTTCCTTGTAATAAAACCCATGTGAACACTCTTTCCTTAGGCAAGCATTGCTTTCTCTAACAAAGCTCTAGTGAAAGTTTTTTCTTTTGTATTTATATCTCCTATATAATGACATTATAACCATATCCTATATTTTATTGCCTCATTTTAGATCCATTCCATACTAGTTTTTCTCATCCATGTATAAAAGACACAATTATATCCTTCAAAATATCAAAAAATATGGACCAAGTCATTTGTAGATAGGTGAATTCCATCCATATTCTTTGATTTCCATGCAATAGATTATTGATTATCTTCCATCTTTGTATAGTTCCTCACTTTTGAGCCCCATATCTATTTGAAATATTCTTTGTTCCTTTTAGTCTCCATTATCCTATCAGTGGATGTAAATCCCCCCCAATAGTCACCCAAAATTAGGACCAATCTTCCCTTCAAAATATCCCAAGATAGATGCTTTGAAATGACTTCTCTATAGTTCAATGTAAAGTTCCTAAATATATACCCCTTAATTGGATTAGGAGTTAGAAATGTCCCATATGTGTTTATTTTCTCAAAATATTTGTGTTGTATGACTCTCACCCATTTCAAGGGTGGCTTATTTATACTTCTGCAGACCAATTTGGCTCCAAGTGCCTTGTTATACCATAAGTGGCTTCTGAGCCCCACTCCCCCATCTCTTTGTGTTTACAAGTTTTACTCCAAGATATCATTTCTATCCTTTTATTTTTCTCAATACCCTGCTAATAGAATTTATGCATTAACTATGTTAGTTTTGTATTAGTCCCCTTTGTGAGTGTGAGATAGGAGAGTAGATACATAGACAAGGAAGGGATAACTAATGTCAATATTAATAGCCTCCTAATCCAAGATAGCCACCTTCATTTGAATTAGGAGAGACATTTTTAAATCTTTAAGTTCAAGGGGTCCCAAATATTTGAAGACCATATGCCCTTATCCAATGGTAGACCAAGATAGATGTAGGATAGTTTGCCTACTTTTTATTCCAAGATATTCAAAACCTCTACTTCCTTCCTAAGTTTTATTGAGAAAAAAAATACTTCACACTTCTCTTGGATGAATTCTTTCCTAAAGGCTAATGCGTGTTGTCCTTAAATTTTATTTTATTGAAAGGCATCCCTCTTTTTTCCTAATGTAAATATCATTGTATCATTATCAAATTTCCTATGTGTAATTTTTAGTAGTGCGCTTGTAATTTTTGTTCCTTTGATTAGTCCATCCTCTTGACCTCTTCTAAATTATCTCCCAAGAGATTCTATCACAATGATGAAGAGGAAATGAGACATAGATCCCATTGTATCAACCCTCTTGAAGCTTTAAAAAATTCCTTTAGGGTTCCATTAATTAGGATGAAAATGTTTGGGCTTGAGATGTAATAGAATACATAATTAACCCACTGTTTATAAAATCCAGAGATCCCTATAGATTCACATAAGAATATCTAATACAACTTTTTGTAGGCCTTTTTAATGTCAAACTAAATGAGTATGCTCAATGAGATACCAATCTAAATAGAGATTATTTCCTCTTCAAAAATGATTACCCAATATAGAATATATCTTATAGGAACTAAACCTATCTATTCTTCTAATAGAATGTGTAGTAGGATCATTTTAGTTACTAGTGATTGCATTCACCATTATCTTGTACATTTTGTTTTATAGTGAAATGGTCTAAATTCATCTATAATCATAGCATTCTCTTTCTTAGAATGAGGGAGATATAGGTATTATTGATATTATTCAGGAATCTCCCCAAGTTCCTCACTGACTCTATGGGCTCCACCAACCGCTTTTGTCAAATATGTTAACACTTTTTAAAGAATCTAGCTAGGAATCCATCCAAGCCTAGGATTTATTTGGATGTAGTTGTTTAAGAACAACCTCTATTTCTTCTCGAGGTAATTTTTTAGTCATCATTCTATTTTTCTCCTCCCACACTAGTCTGGGAATGTTAGTGATGTAATCCTATAGGTTCCTTTAGTCAAAGACCTCTTAATTTTTTAAAATATATTAAAAGTAGGACACTATATAATTGGAAATATCTTTGGGGTCCTCTATGGTTAATCTATCTACTTTTTTAATTTTTTGGTTCTATTAACATCCCTCCTTTGTTTAGTGACATTGTGGAAGAACTTGGAACTCTTATCTCCTTCTATGAGCCATGTTTCCCTTGAACTTTGCCTCTAGAGGAATTCCTAGTTGGTTAGAAAATCCTCATATCTTAACAAAAATTCCATCTCTTTTAAGTACTTTTCTTGATCTATCCTATTTTCTTTTACTTGTTCATTCAAGTTTTCTAGTTCTTCTATCTCATTCTTTCTTGTGAAGATATCCTTGAAATTCTCTCTATTCCATTTTAAGTGCCTTTGTTTAATTTATTTTAGATTTTCTACATAGTAGAATAGCTTTGAAATTGTATATTGTTCTTCACCCTTCTGAATTTCAATTAGGTTGAAGAAGTGTTTGTCCTTCATTTACATATTTTCAAACTTAAAAGGACAAAAAAATGGTCTTTTGTCACTTGTAATCACTAGTTGCATATGAAAGTGATTTGACCTTGAGAAAGCTAAGATGGAGGCCTTAAGACCAAATGGGAAAGTTGAAAGGCCCCCATAATAAAAGTAAGTATCCAATTTTTTCTGCAATATGTCTAATTCCTCACATAATTCCCTATTCTCATGTTGGGGGTTAGGCCATATATTTACTAGCTTAAAACATTGGTTTAAGGTTCTTCTCTTGATCATTTCTCCAATCAAATTCTTCCCATATACCACTTTTTCAAAGGAAAACCCTCCTTATTTATAGATGAATACAATACCCCTAGACAACCATTCTAATTAGACAAGTTCAACCAAGGTAAGTTAAACCAAAGGCATATAAAAATGGGTTTAATTTCTTCAAAGTGATTCTTTTATTTTAAAACATTAAAGTGGTAAATCTAATAGATTTTATGATGCACTTGTTAGAATAACTGAGAGGGGGGAGTGAATCAGTTATCCAGTGTCCCAAAACAAAATGTATAATTCAAAACTATTCCTTCAATTTCTGCTCCTCGGTAAACAATAATAACTATCACTATCTGTGCTTTTACCGATTACCAGTCTAATACTATAACAGTTTACCGATCAAATCTAACATGTAATATGCAAAGAATGATAACAAACAAATATCACAATCAACACATAACACAAGAGATTTAATGTGGAAACCTTGTAAAGGGAAAAACCACTTGGGACTGGCAACCCAAAATTGTTCACTCTTCTGAAGTGAGGTCGGTTAAGACCCAACCTTGTTAAAGGTTACAAACACATTGTCAGGTGTGACCTTGTTATAGGATTTTAGACTAGAAGTTATCATCCAACTAGCATTCACTATGGGGTTGACAGGATAACAATGTTCATTCTATGAATGATACATCATAAGACTTTCAGAGTCCACTCGGTTAAGAGATTTTGACTATATACAATGGTTAAAAGTGTAATAGTAAATGACCTACCTTAATACAACTTCAATTTGTAGATTACAGATCAATATTTAGTCCATACAAATCCTTCTGATCAATATTTCACTTCAGATTCAATATTGTATCAACTTACCATCCATCGATAATTGCTCTTTGTAGCTTGGTAATTATTCTGCAGCTTGGTTCTTACTAACCAGTGTGATCAGAATGCATGAAAGCTAGTTCATGTGAAATTTATGCGGCTTCTTCTTCTTCCAGCATCTTCCATAAAGAAATTCTATTCTCTTATATAGATGAGTAAATCATTTTCTTCTCCACCATTAGATTTTTTTACTTAACCACATTCATAGATTTTTCCGTTTCAAACTTTCTCGGTACTTGTGTCAATAAGATGTTTCAATCTGCTCTGTTAGATCTTCCCTGAATTTTGTCAACCGTCGATCTGTGTAACAAACATTATCTATTACCTTGATGTTATACTCTTTCCAGCTCATCAATCTTATCGGCTAAACTAATCATTTAATTCATTTTGTTCCACTTGGTTAACAAAGAAATGCGTTGGTGAACACTGCTCGGTTAATACTGTGGTCGGTATACACTACACTCCATCGGTGTATACTAGAAATGCTTCATTTACTGACAACACTGCTTTGTGTCTTTCAGGTCTGTACTTCATCATAGATGAATGCAACATAATAAATTCAATATCATCAACTCATAGACTCATCAACAATTTACTCAATGTGTTCCTTATCCTCATCTATCATGTACATCTTTCCTCATGTAGATTTCTCTATTCTTCATCTCTTTCACCTTTCTTCAGATGTCTTGGTATAGTAACTTACAAGATAAGTGCTATCAAGCTAGTTGACATCAATGACAACATAATACTGATTTAATCATATTACATATCTAATCAGCAATTCCTCAGTGATCTTGTAATCATAGATTATTCAATTAGATTCCAAATCATTTGTAGTCCAACAATCTCTCCCTTTGGTATTGATGGAAACTCAAGTAATATGAAATGTACTATACACATACCAAACATATATTCTACAAATTTGTGTACAAATGTTGTAAGTCAAATAGACTTAATATGTTTAATCACTACGTTACTAAACCAACATTAAATAATACAACTTTACCATTCTGTAGTTGTGATCTTTTCAGTTCTTCTATTCCATTCAGATTGTCTCTCCCTTAGATAGTTGTCGTCGATGCTTTTTCCCTTTTTAAACCTTTCATATTGTTTATCTCTCCCTTTGACAGCAATGCCAAAGAAACAAATAAACAATCAATTCTATCTTCCTCTATATCTCTGTATACTAATATCCCATTGGTTTAAGTTCTCAAACTTAATCACAACCTTGAACATGATTCAAAGTGTGAAGTGTGCTGCATCAACATGAATGATCTTCTAATATAAGTAGGCTGATGCAACAACTAGATCACCTTAGTGACCAATAGATAGGGGATAGACCCCAAGTCTAGTCCTCAAGTATTCAAACGTGTCCTTCGATAGAGGCTTTGTAAAGATATCGGCAAGTTGTTCTTTAGATGTAACAAATTCTAACTTCACTTGCTTCTCTTGCACTTGTTCTCTTAAGTAATGATACTTAATAGAAATGTACTTTGTCTTAGAGTGCATCACAGGATTCTTTGAGATATTAATAGCACTAGTGTTGTCACAATATATAATCACTGGGTCAGTGATTACCTCATTCATTCCTTCCAACACTTGCTTGATATATGCAATGTTTGAATAGTTAGTAGCAGCAGCAACATATTCTGCTTCAGCTATAGACTGAGAAATACAAGCCTACTTTTTACTTGTCCAGGTTACAAGTCTTTCACCAAAGAAAAATGCTCCTCCGGTGGTTCTTTTTCTGTCATCCACATTTCCAACCCAATCAACATCGAAGTAAATTTTCAGTTCAAACTTCCCTTCCTTAGGATACCATAATCCATAATTTTCTATTTTCTTCAAGTATCTTAAGATCCTTTTTGTAGCTATCATGTGTGATTCTCTAGGATTAGCAGAAAATCTTGCAACTATACCCACATCATGTGCTATATCTGGTCTACTGTGAACTACGTACATTAACTTACCAATCATGGATCGGTAAAGTGTCTAATTTACCTCAGTAGTTTCATCCTCCTTTGTCAATTTGCATCTAGTAGCCATTGGTGTTCCCATAGGTTTAGCATTTTCCATGCCAAATGTCTTCAGTACTTCCTTTATGTATTTAGATTGTGTGATGAATATTCCATCACTCTGCTGAATCACTTGTAATCCAAGAAAGAACTTAATCTCTCCAAACATAGACATTTTGAATTACTTTTGCATTTCATCAGAAAATGCCTTGCATACAAGATCTGAGCCTGCAAAGATAATATCATCAACAAATATTTCAGCAATGATAATAGTATTATCAGTATCACCTTTTACATACAAATTGTTGTTTTCACTTGTTCTAACAAATCCAATACTTAACAAGTAAGTATGTAGTCTTTCATACCATGCTCTCAGTGCTTGCTTCAATCCATATAAAGCTTTATGTAATCTACATACCATGTCTTTATTTTTGGGATCAACAAATCTTTCAGGTTGTTCAATGTAGACCTCTTCTTCAAGTATACCATTTAAAAATGCTGACTACACATCTATTTGATAGACTTTGAATTTCTTATGTGCAGCATATGCAAGTAGCATTCTAACTCCTAATATAGCAATAGGTGCAAATGTTTCACCATAGTCAATGCCTTCTTCCTATGCATATCCCTTGCATACCAATCTAGCTTTATTTCTTGTGACTTCACCAATTTCATTCAATTTATTCCTCTATATCCACTTAGTGCTGATAACATTCTTGTCTTTTGGTTGGGGTACTAAGGACCAAGTTTGTTTTTCTCTATTTTCTCTATTTCCTCCTTCATTGCATTAACCCATTCTTCATTCTCTAATGCAACTTTCATAGTTTTAGGTTCAAATTCACAAATTAGACATGTACCTTGTCTTGTTTTGCTTCTAGTTTGCATTCCAGCATGTCTATCTCCAATGATTTGTGTCTCAGGGTGATGTCTTCTAACAAAACTAGCTAGAACATGATTTCTCCTTTCTTGTTCATCCTATTCAAGGTAATTTTCTTGCTCAATAGCTTCTTTAGGTTCATTGGTTTGTGGTGCCTGTTGTACTGCATTGTTTCCCTGCTGACCGGTTGTCACTGCTTGCGGTGTCGGTAGATACTCTGGATGTTCAATGTAAGTGAATCTACCATAGTCTTCTAGTTCCTTTGTACTTTCCTCTATGTACTTGTCATCAAACTCATCAACACAAACATTAGTACTTTCAACAATCTTATTTGTAACCTTATTCAAACATTTATATGTTTTACTTGTGGTGGAATATCCCAAAAATATTCCTTCATCTCCTTTAGAGTCAAATTTTCCATTTCTCTCATCTTTCAAAATAAAGCATTTACTTCTAAAAATTCTAAAATAACTTACAGTAGGTTTGTGTCCAAACCATAGTTCATAAGGTGTTCGGTTGGAGTCCTACTTCAGTTGTACTAGGTTAATAACATACACATCTATGCTGATAGCTTCCCTCCAATATGTTTGAGAAACATTCTTCTGTATCATCAATGTTCTAGCACAGTCAATTATAGACCTATTCCTCCTTTCAGCAATGCCATTTTGTAGAGGTGTCCTCGGTGCAGATACCTATCTTTTGATTCCGTGCTCATTACAAAAATTAGTAAATTCATCAGAGATAAATTCACCTCCTCTATCAGATCTTAATCATTTTATTTCCTTTCCAATTTCTTTCTCTACCTTAGCTTTATACCATTTAAACATTTTAAAAGCTTCTGATTTCTCTTTTAGGAACATGATAGTCATCAGTCTAGTGTAGTCATCAACAAAAAGAATAAAATATCTATCACCATAATAGCTTTGAGTTCTCATAGGACCACATAGATCGGTATGAACCAACTCAAGTATCTTCTTTGTTGAGTAGTCTTTGCTTTTGAAACTAGACTTAGTCATCTTACCTCTTTAACATTCATGGCACATGGCATGATCAGGTTTTGTCAAGTTAGGCAATCCTCTAACTCTTTTCTTTCTACTAATCTTGATCATGTTATCAAAGTTCACATGGCATTACCTTCTGTGCCACAACCAAGCATCTTCATCCTTTATTAACAAACAAGAAGACTGATCCATATCAAGATAGAATAGATTACCTCTGGATTGTGTACCAGTTTCGACAAGTCTTCCTCCATCATCATAGATCTTCACCTTTTTTCTCTCTAAAGCCAGTCAGTGGCTTGAATTGTTCAGCTAAGACACACTTAACAAATTATAGTTCAATCCATCTACCCATTATGCATTTTCCCATTGTAATCTATCATTGATCATCAGTGAGCCTTTAACTCTTACCATACAAGGTGCTTCATTTCACATTCTCACAGATCCTCCATTATATTCAACAAGATGATCAAACTTCTCTACATCATCGATCATATGATGTGTGCAGCCACTGTCTATGATCCATGTATCATTTTTGCTTACTTTAGAGATTAGTGCTTTCTCTTCATGTTTCTCTTCTTCCTCTAAATCATCTTTCATAGCAAGAAATACAAATTCTATGTCATCATCAGAATCAGATTTAGTTTCAATATCTTTGGCTATGTAACATACCATTTTTCCTTTTTCATCTCGGTTGTCTCTATTGTTGTATCAGTAGCCTCTGTTGACTCTTCTCCCATAGCTTCCTTTAGATCGGTCTTTGGATCTATCATCATCTTTCTTCTGAGGACATATAGCAGTGATGTGACTGACATCTTTACAATTAAAGAAAGCTAAAGGTAGCTTACCTCTATACCTTCCTCTTCCTTTGGGTAATCTTCTAGCCATAAGAGCTTCAAGCTCATCAAGTTCATCATCGGTATTGTCATCACTATCACAATTCTTACTATTCCTGCTAGACTTTCCAATCTTCAAAGAAGACATGAAAGTAGATTCAATAGAAGGAACAACATTGTTATCAAAATTTTTTATTTCAAAGGTTGTAAGTTTACCAATCAGAGTGTCAAGAGTAAGGTTGGATGTAGCTCTTGTTTCATGAATTGCAGAAATCCTGATTGCATAAACTGGTAGCAAAGTTCTAAGAATCTTGCTTATCACTGTTTCATCATCAATCACTCCATCAGATGCTCTAATAGCATGTACTACCTCTTTGAGTCTATTTGAATATTAGACAATGTTCTCACCTTCTTTCATTCTCATATCATCAAATCTGCCTCTCAAGCTTTTAGCTCGAGCTCTTTTGACATTCATATCTCCGCTGTAGATTTGTGTTAATTTATCCCACATTGCTTTGGCAATTGTGCATGTCTTAATATCTTCAAATTCAATGTCAGTATAGGAAGCAGCAAGTTCCATCATAGTAACATTGTGTTCATGCTTGTCCTTCAGTTGATCAATAGTTAAGGGACCAATGGGCAGTTGTATGTAGCCATTTTCCATCAGATCTAGTGCTGAGTTCCCAATTCCAGATATGTGCAGCTTCATTCTACTTTGCCATACTGTGAAGTTCTCTTTGTTCAGTTTTGGTACTTCCCTCTTATACATCTTGAGACCTTTATGCTTAAGTCCTTAAAACTCTATTCCAAGCAACCAGAGCTCTAATACCAATTGTTAGAATAATTGATAGGGGGGGTGAATCAGTTATCCAGTGTCCCAAAACAAAATGTATAATTCAAAACTATTCCTTCAATTTTTTCTCCTTGATAAACAATAATAATTATCACTATTTGTGCTTTTACCGATTACTAGTCTAATACTATAACAGTTTACTGATCAAATCTAACATGTAATATGCAAAGAATGATAACAAACAAATATCACAATCAACACATAACACAAGAGATTTAACATGGAAACCTTGTAAAGGGAAAAACCACTTGGGACCAGTAACCCAAAATTGTTCACTCTTCTGAAGTGAGGTCGGTTAAGACCCAACCCTATTAAAGGTTACAAACACATTGTCAGGTGTGACCTTGTTAGAGGATTTTAGACTAGAATTTATTTTCCAACCAACATTCACTATGGGGTTGACAGGATAACAATGTTCATTCTATGAATGATACATCATAAGACTTCTAGAGTCCACTCAGTTAAGAGATTTTGACTGTATACAATGGTTAAATGTGTAACAGTAAATGATCTACCTTAATACAACTTCAATTTGTAGATTACAGATCAATATTTAGTCCATACAAATCCTTCTGATCAATATTTCACTTTAGATTCAATACTGTATCAACTTACTGTCCGTCGGTAACTACTCTCTGTAGCTCAGTAATTGTTCTATAGCTCGGTTCTTACTAACTAGTATGATCATAATGCATGAAAGCTTGTTCACACAAAATTCCTGTAGCTTCTTCTTCTTCTAGCATCTTCCATAAAGAAATTTTGTTCTCTTATATAGATGAGTAAATCATTTTCTTCTCCACCATTAGATTTTGCCACTTCAAAATTTCTCAGTACTTGTGTCAATAACATGTTTCAATCTTCTCTATTAGATCTTCCCTAAATTTTGTCAGCCATCTATCTGTGTAACAAACATTATCTGTTACCTTGATGTTATACTCTTGCCAGCTCATCAATCTTATAAGCTAAACTAATCATTTAATTCATTTTGTTCTGCTTGGTTAACAAAGAAATGCATCAGTGAACACTACTCAGTTAATATTGTGGTCGGTATACACTACACTTCGTCGGTGTATACTAGAAATGCTTCATTTACCGACAACACTACTTTGTGTCTTTCAGGTCTGTACTTCATCATAATGAATGCAACATAATAAAGTCAATATCATCAAGTCATAGAATCATCAACAAGTTACTCAATGTGTTCCTTATCCTCATCTGTCATGTACATCTTTCCTCATGTATATTTCTCTGTTCTTCATCTCTTTCACCTTTCTTCAGATGTCTCGGTATATTAACTTACAACATAAGTGTTGTCAAGCTAGTTGACATCAATGACAACATAATACTGATTTAATCATATTACATATCTAATTAGAAATTCCTTAGTGATCTTGTAATCATAGATTCTTCAATCACATTCCAAATCAGTTGTAGTCCAACAACATTAAGTAGGAGTTTGTTGTTAAATGAGACAAAAGTGAATGTCGTTGTTCTTGATTCTTTGAGTGATTTTTATGAATAATACCTTGATTTTAAAGAAGCATGGGAATTTTGTAAGAATCCAAATGGAGTAGATCGAAGCTCATGGTTGGAGTATTTTTTTCAAGAGGATTTTTTGTTCAAAGGTAGGAGGTTGTGCATAACTTAAGGTTCCATGAGGGATAATTTGAGAAGAGAGAATCACAGTGGTAGATTGGGTGGACATTTTGGGATGGATAAAACCATAGCTCTAAATTTAGTGAAAGTCATTACTATCCAAGGATGAGCGCTAATGTGAAGAAGATGGTTCAAGGATGTAGAATATTCCAGCATGAAAAGGGGGTAAAACAAAATATTGGCTTATATTATCTAGTGCCAAAAATAGAGAGGCCATGGGAACATATTAGTATGGATTTTGTTTTGTGGTTTCCTAAAAAACAAAGAGGCAATGATTCAATTTTTGTTTTAGTTGATAGATTTTCTAAAATGGCTCATTTTTCTCCCTATCAAAAGACTAGTGATACTTCTCATATTGCCAATTTATTTCTCAAAGAGGTAGTTCAGTTGTATGGTTTTCCTAAAAGTCTTATTTTAGATTAGGATACAAAGTTTTTTGGCCATTTTTGGAATATATTGTAGAATAAGTTAGGCACATAATTGGGTTTCTATCATGCCCAAAAATTAGGGCAAAACACACACAACAATTTTTTTTTAAAATTTACAAAACAACGACTAGGTTACACACTAAGGTACACTCTCAACTTGAAAATGTAACACATCATCTAACAAAAGTCAAATTACAAGGGGAATCATGGTATGTGCTAGCTTGCCAACATCCCTTGTTCATCGAGTGCATTAGTTTGAACGAAACCCTAACTAGGGTTTAACATAAAATTATGAAAGGGAAAATACCCCAATCTAAAATCCAAAATAGGAGAATAAAAATAAGGTCAACAATAAGGTCATCAAAACCTAGGAGTTCAATTGAAGATGAATCAAATCAACAAATTCAATCGCAACCCGAATGGCCCCTAGAAGATACCAGGTATCCATTTAGGGTCAAATGTAGAAATTCAATTTAATGGTAAAAAGGGGGTTATAATATAAACAATAAATTAACCCTAACATGATACTAAGGTTTTTCATACAATTAATGATTAGTAATCTTAGTAATCCTAGGATTTATAAGATTACTTCTCCCCCTAATAATTCAAATATTTAAAGAAAATAGTGAGGGACATTCAAAATAATATAAATCAATTAATTTCCTTAAATAAAACATAAATAATATTTAAATATAAAAATTTGAAAATCTCAACTCTCAAAATAATAATAAAATAATATAAAAGCCCACTAAACAAATATTCCAACATCTTAAATTTTATATAAATCAAATAAATATTTAATGGCCCAAAATTTAAAATTTCAATAAAGGAATCTTGGGATTCCAAAAAGCTAAAAATAAAGAATAATTTTAAAATAAAAAATTCAAAGAAAAAGGAAAAGGAAAAAAGTCAATAACATTAAGTACTGATGCCAGTATTTAATTTTGACTTATCAAAATTAAATGAAATTTCAAAAAAATAAAATTCAAAATTATTTTGGCTCCAAGGCCAACCCTAACCCTAATTTCAAAATTTGGGTTTGGCCCAAAAATAAAACTTGGCCAAAACCCTAATTCCTCTATTTTGGGTATGTAGGCTGGGCCAAGAGCTAGGGAGGAGAAAAGTACAAGGAAGAGTATACACACAAGTATACAAGGGTGTATACACACACATAAGTATGTGTACATACTCCCATATATACTTGTGTATATATAATCAACAAGTAATCTTCAACAATGGAGGAATGTTAACAACATTTCCTCATAGCAACTACAACTTTTCACATTAAGGTAAAATGATATATATTCATGTGATTCTATGATATTTACATTTAGATATTAGTGTATTATTTTTGTTTTCAGATTTTATAAATCTCTGTTATTATTTTGAATATCTTCTCTGTTTAGACACAGATTATATTTTTTGTCCAGAGTTTTTATATTCCTCTCTCCTATGCATGTTGCACACTATTTTAAAACAATGGTTTCTTCACTGCTTCATTATTTATTCTAGCTAGTTTGGTAAAGTTTATTTAATGATCACTAGCTTTCTATGCCAGTAAAGATAACATTTATATACCGTAGTTATCTTTTTTTTTTTTCCTTTTTTTTAAAAAAAATCACAGTTATACATCACATCTTATAAATTATTTATGTAGACTTAATAAATTTAATTTTATTAAAAATGTAGGCTCCCATATTTATTATGCATTGTATTTAATTATTTTATATTTTTTTTTGGTAGGGCAGCTGGCTGCGCTACCAAGGCTGCCCCTTGTTTTACCTTCTGCATATACACAGTGGGGAATGGGGCTGTGCCCTGCCCGCACCACTAAGGGTGGCAGGAGGAGCTTCCCTGTCGACCACCCCAAAGGGGATGGTGGCAAGGCTGCACCACTGCACCCTTAGGGGTGTGGGTGGGCGCAGGCCCCTGTCCATCCGCAAGGGGCTTTAGCCAAATCAAATTAAAAGGCACGGGGGGGGGGGGGGGGACTGTTCAAACAACACCCCATTATAATATTTAAATTTTTTTTATTGGTTTCAGTAATATAAAAAGTGTTTAGTATAGTTTAATTTAATAAAAAGATGTGGATATATATATATATATAGATATATATATATATATCTATATATTCATACAGGCACAAGAGTTAAAGGGGAATAAAAACATTTATATATTTATATAAATATATTATTATATTATAAATATAATTATATATATTGAATATACATTTACATACTTGAAATGAGGAATTTAAGAGCATGACTACTTAGCTATATACATAATGTATATACTCATATGTATATACATGATGATATATATACATGGTAAAAAATATGTGTATATATACATGTATATACACTTATGAATATATATATTTTAAGGAAGTATATACATGCTTGGAAAAATCACCCTTTTTAAAACAAAAACAAAAAACAAAGGAATATAGAGAATTTAATTTCTTTCTAAGTAGCAAAATAAAGATATTATTCTAAACTTTATATACATCTATGTATATAAACCTGGTATATATATATGGATGTATATACATGAAATATATACCCTTTTTAAAAAAAAATCATACATAGAAGGAAATGTAATTCTTTTCTTCATTATACAAGATCAAATATACTACTTTTTTTCAAAATGAAATGAACACAATAGGAAGCTTTTCACACTTAGAATAATGAACTTTTTCTCTTTTTTTTATATGTAAAACAACAAAGCAACATTACTTTTCTCTTTTAAGCTTATAGATTGCATTAACATATCCTTTTCTTACTTCAAATCACAAGGAGATAATAGTAGATCATTTAAATACAAAGCTATTACAAGCATATCTCATGCTTAAGGCATTTACATGGCCTATTGCCCAACTTTTACATAAGGCATTATAGCCATTCCAAAAACTCAAAATGACAAGTAGAAACTAGTTAACTCTCCATTGTTCCATAAGAACCAGCAAGCTATCCCTTGAAAAATCTACAAAAAGAAAAGCCAAAAGACCATGGAGGCTCACCTCCCAACCTAGGCCATTACACGGCCACCCCCAAGGATAACTTTAGTGGAGAATATTCACCAATTGGTGAATTTCACTCGTTGGGGACCCATAATTTGGCAAAAAAAATTGGACTTTCAGGGTGGCCATGTCGCCCATGCTTTATAAATATTGGGTCCCATGCATAGGCCAATCACCAATAGTGATATAGAATTATTTGTATTTCAGTGATGACTTCGCCAATAGAATCTAATTTTTCCACACAGTAAATTGAATATTTTCTCCTACAATTTCCAAAGCTTGTCTTAATCGATGGGAATATTTGCCAATATGTGGTCAAAATTTAAGTTAGGGTACATGTTAAGTACATAGATTTGACATGTGTCTCTATTCTAGATACTTTTCATGGAACTTTTTATCCTTTCAAACTTTGGCTCAAAATAAATTTGATTGTGGACACATGTCTTTATTTAAGAGACTTTCTCTGAAACTTGGTGTCCTTTAAAAGTTTGGCCTGAAATAGGATTTATGCCATTGATTTAGGATCATCCAATGGTTATAAAAAATAGGTTTACTATATGTTAGATGATATAAAATTAACTTAGGATACCTTACTAAAATATTAAAACTCATTTGAGCTTTCAAAGGCATTGCCCCAAAACCCCCATTCAATAATTTGGAGGGAAATTACAACAATAAAAGTGGGGAAAATTTAACCTTCAAGTTTGATAATTAATTAGGATCCATATAACAATAATGGTGAAATGATGGTTTCTAGGTATGTGTACTTCTAGCAGTGATTTTCTTCAACAATGAAAGATTCACCAGGATTTTATAGAATTTTCATACAATTGAAAAAAATTGCCAATTAAATTAATATTTTTTCCTTTAAAATTAAAACAATTCGCCAACAATATTATTTTTTTGCATCCAAAATAATGTAGGATTCGCTAGGATTTTACACCTTTTCTAGGAAGGGGGTTTCTCAAAGTTTTCCTTGGCCACCCTTGAGCTTGGGGAAACAAAGATGGATGAGGGATTACAATCACACTTCAATGCACAAACACATAAAAACCAGCAAGTATACATATACATAAAATTCCCATCCCTTGGTTATACACACAATGGGTCATCTTGGACCCATATAAGAGGTGAATGTGGAATCTACCCAAATAGGAGAAGCCATTCAACAATAAAATACAAGCCTTTAACAAGGCCAAGAATCTATATACATTTCCTTCACAAGGACATAATGACAACCATCAATCCTTTCTATTTTCCCTCACATAAAAAAATCCTTATGACCCCAAAAATAGAATACACAAGAATGACAACATGGAGCCCATACATCCATGCCTCATCCCCTTACTCCTTGAGGAAGAACTCTAAACTAGAAGGGAATTCCCAACTCAAGCTCTTCACCCATCAAGGCTCTCTTCCCTCCCAAGGGTGAGTTTGGCCTTGCACACCCTAGAAAAAATAAAAACACTAAAAGAAAACCCAACAAATAAACATAACAAGGAAGCCATGAAAACCAACTTGAAGCTTCACAAAACTTCACAAACACATAACAATAAAAATCTGCATATTTCATATAATGAAAAAAATAAGGGTCTTCCATGTCAAAACCACCAACCTCAATCCAAGCTAAGGCAAAGTGGGTTGAGAAGAGCTCCCTTTTCCCACAAGCCTTCCTAGCTAAGTCCACCCAAAAACCTACTAAGTCCACAAGATGTCTCCAAAAATTGGAGAGTGGGAAATCAACCTACCAAATTCCTCCCCATCCCTCTAAAAAGGCAAACCCTACCTAACCTCAAAGATGATTGGGCACACTCATCTAGGGTTCTCTCTCTCAACAAGAGGGAAATTCAAAATTGAAATGAGGAGAAGACTTGGCACACCTCCAAAATTTGTCACTTATAAAAAATACATCTTTTGAAGGGGATAAAATGGTCTAAAAATCATCTCATTGGTCAAAATTTGACCCCCAACCCAAGGTACACCTATGGCGTAGTCTATTTTTAACCTTAACTAACCTTTTGGGTTACTTTTTCACTCCCAAAAGTTCACTAAGAGTTGACTCACAAAAAATTGAAAAAGATTCCCACCCAACGCTCATTAACCAAGATACAGAACCTTGGGATTCTACAAGATTACTCAAGAGTGGAAGACAACTCACATACAATGCACTTGGCCATGCCAACTCACAACACATGTCAATTGACACCACAAAAAGGGTATAACACATCACTTACACACATGGCATGCTAAGTAGGTCTAAATTTTTAAAAAATAAAAATAAACATATTCAAATAATACAACCAAGCATTACTTAACAACAATAAACATCACAATGAGGTTATTATCCCCTTGGAGATAACCTTGGATTAATAAGATTTTACATGCATCCATCTCTAATTCCCCTTATTTAATCCATGATCATACCTGGACACTTGAAAAAATATCAATAGCTCATGAAAGGTCAAATAACATATATACATATAAACATACATCACAATAATCACTCTCATACACATCATAAAATTCCAACTGCATCACATGATAAATCACATAATCTCCAATAATACATTTCCTAAATTTAAAGAATATTGATCCAAGAATACAATGAAAATTTAATTAACCTAACATATTAACCATGATCGTTTCACATAGGCTTTACTGGCATAAGCATAAAATTAAAACATCATATTCCAATTAATGATTCATCAAATACTATAATTAGAACCTAATAATCAAATCATGAAAGTAAGTCCTAAATCCTCATCCACATAAGCATAGGTCATCACATAGTATCAAAATATAATGTCTCTATCCAAATAGTCCAACATGATAAAATAAAGTGTCAACAAGATAGTTGTAAGATGAAAATAAACTGCTATGAAATGATGGCATGGGGTGAGGCCTCACATACTCCCCTCCTAGGCATGAACTTCCTCCTAGAGTTCATAAAAAAGATGGGGATAATGTGCTCTCATTTTTGCTACGTCCTCCCATGGTGTTGTAACCTCATCATAAGAATCCCACTAGACGCTAACCTAGTCCAGCTCTCAGCCTCGAAGGGCCAGCCTCCTATGAGCCAAAATATATATGGGCACTAGCATTAGCTACCCATTTGACTCCACCTGTAAAGCATCCCAATCAATAGTGTGAGACTCATCATAGATATATTTCCTCAATACAGAAATGTGAAACACATCGTGGATACATGACAGGCTAGAGGGCAGAACTAGTCGATATGAAATTGGGCCTATGCTGAGCCTCTCTAACATGCCTCCTGATCAATTCTACCTACTGCTCCATCTCTCTAACTAACTATGGCCCCATTGCTACTCTATCCTCAATCCTATTCCAACTCAAAGGTGTCCTTCAAGGTCTACCATACAAGGCCTAATAAGGTGGCATACCCAAAGATGAATGATGCCCATTATTATAGGTGAACTCCACCAAGTGCAAGTACTCCTCCCATCTAGTCTGGTGATCCATCACATACATACAAATCATATCCTCTAACACCTGGTTGACCCTCTTAGTCTGACTATCTATCTCAAGATGATAAGCTGTGCTAAAATTGAGCCTGGTGCCCAGAGCTGATTACAATTCTCTCTAAAAGGATGATGTGAAAAGTGAATCTCTATCTGATATAATCTTGTGGGGAATTCCATGGAGTTTTTTGATATCTCGTAAGAATACCTATTCCATTAAAGGTGCTATGAAAGTAGTACAACTAGGTGAGAAGTGGGCTACCTTAGACAACCTATCCACTGTCATCATAATAGCATCGTGGTGACTAGAAGACATAGGAAGACCAACAAAAAAGTCCATGGATATAATGTCCCACTTTCACTTGGGTACCTCATGTGGCTAAAGAAGCCCACCTAGATGGTGGTGCTCCACCTTAACTCTCTAACACTCCAAGCATCTAGCCACAATCTCTACAATGTGCAACCTCATACCCAGACAATGAAAGAGCTACCTCAAATTTGCATGTAACTTCTTGACTCTGGGGTTTTCTATATAAGGTGCTTTATGAGCCTCAAGAATAATGAAGTCATGCAACCCACTAGAATAAGGTACATAGATGCATCCTCTATGAAAAATAAGACCATCAAATTCTAGGGTATAATTTGAGAACTTCCCCTCAAGGGGTCTCTAATCCTAAACATTCTAAAAAACCTCAGAATATAATCCATCCTCAGGCAAGTGCTGGAAAATACATTCTCTCAAATCTATGCTAGAAGTCATAATTGATAGCTCATGAAGTCTCCTAATCAAGGCATATGCAACCACATTCTCCTTACCCTTGATGTAACGAGCATTAAAGTCATACTCACAAAGGAACTCCATCCATCTCCTATGTCTAGCATTAAGATTCAGTTGAGTGAATATATACTACAAACTCTGATGATCTGAGTGAAGCTCAAATTTATAACCCAATAGGAAATGTCACCATCTCACCAAAGCATGTAGTACTACTACAAGCTCAAGGTCATGGGTAGGGTAGTTAAGCTCATGAGTCTTGATTTTCCTAGACTCATAAGAAATAGCTTGACCACTCTGCATAAGGACTACTCCAATCCCATCTAAAGATGCATATGTGCAAAGCACAAACTCTGTTGAAGGATCTGGCACTACAAGGATAGGTGTGGTAGAGAGTGCTCTCTTGAGCTCCTAAAAATATCTCTCACACCTCTCTGTCCACTCAAAATTCTTCCCCTTTCTCCAAAGGGAAGTGATAGGATGAGCCACTCTATAAAATACCTCAACAAAATATCTATAATAGCCTATAAGACCCATGAATCTCTTGAATTTGGTCACACTGGTAGGTGCTGGCCAATCCATAATCACTCTAATCTTAGATGGGTCAACAATGATCCCATCTCTTGATATCACATGGCCAAGGTAATGAACCTCTAATTTGAAGAAGGCACACTTCGACAAGATGCCAAACAACTGATTATCCCTCAAATACTGCAACACCTATCTCAAATGATCCTCATGCTCATGCTCATCTCGAAGGTAAATCAAAATATCATCTAAAAAACCACCACAAATATGTCTAATAATTAGTGGAATACTCCATTCATGAGACTCATGAACATAACTAGAGCATTCATGAGTATAAAGGGAACTATAGTGAACTCATAATGGCCATAGCATGTACAAAATGTAGTCATGTGGATATCACTCTCCATAATCCTCAATAATGGTACCCTAACTTCAAGTCAATCTTAAAGAACACACAGGCACCCTAAAGCTAATCGAACAAATCATCTATCCTAGGAAGTGAATACCAATTCTTGATGGTCACGTTATTCAACTACCAGTAATCCATGCACAACCTAAGAGATCCATCCTTCTTCTTAACAAAGATGACAGGTGCATCCTATGGTGATACACTAGGATGAATATGCCCTTTCTCCAAGAGGTCCTCCAACTGAATCTTGATCTCATTAAGCTCATGGGTAGTCAACCTATAAGGTGCTCAAGATATAGGCTATGCTCCTAGTACAAGGTCAATATGGAAATCCACTGCTCTAGGTGGTGGTAGACAGAGTAACTCTAAAGGAAAAACATTTGCAAACTCTTGCAAGATAGGATGGTCATCAAGGGAAGGCTCCTTCTCTACCTCTTCCTCTCTATCACTAATAGTGATGGATAACAGCTAGCAACCCTTTTACATGCACTACTTAAGTTGCATAGCATAAATCACATGAAGAGATATAGGTCTATGAACTCTTGAGATCACTAAGGAAACACCCAAATCATCTACACACTCAACCCTCTTCTGTCTATAATCCATCTTGGAACGGTGGGCATAAAGCCAATCCATGCCAAGAACAACATCATAGGATCCAAGTGGTGTGATACGTAGGTCAAATGTGGTGGTCTTTTCCCCAACATGTATCTGACATCCTCTCACTAAATAACTAACTAACACCCTAACACATGAGGCTAACTCAACCTCCCAACTCACATCCTTCCTAGCTGCCACTAGCCTACAATGCTCCACTACAAAAGGAGTAATGAAAGAATCAGTAGATCCTGAATAAAAAAGAATAGAAATGATACTACCTCCAATCCTACCCACTTCCTTAATAACTATGGCCTGATGCTCAATGTGGTGGTTATCAACCATTGCAAACACTCAGTGAGATCTGCCCATTTCACCCACTGTAGGATTTGAAGTTTTTGCCCTCTGACTACCTAGTGGACAACTTGAAGGAAAATATCTAGAAATGTACCCTATAGGAACATGAGTGTAACATGGACCTCTAGCCTAAATCTGTATCCCCTAAGGTCTAGACTACTGCTATCCACCTGTCATACTAGATTCACTAAAGCCACCTCTAGAATACTACTCAGTTCTAGCTAGAGGTGTGTACTGTGTTTGAGATCTCTGATCCCATCGAGGACCCTGTGAATGCCACTACTTGGGCTTAGAGCCACAATGTCCCTATGGAGGCCTCTATCTTTGACTTTGCTAAGACTACTATTGCTTTTGTGACTAAGGTACTCTGAATGATCTTGATGAATTCTTCTGATTTCCCTTCCAGTGGGATCTTTGGAAACTAGAAGACTGTGGTGCAGGATTTCAGTTCTGTGACCTATCCCATGCATCATGAGACCTATTATGGATCTCCTCTATAATCATGTCCCTCTCTATGTTGTAGCATAGATCATTAGGAGGTACCATCCACACTCTATCAGAAATAGCATGGTTCAACCCCTTACTAAAGCAGTTGACCTAAAGTTTCTCATCCTTCATATAGTCCACATAGGGAAGGATCTCAATAAAATTTCTCTCATACTGTGCCATAGAAAGACCTCTTTGCCGAAGGTCATGGAACTTGTCGATATGATGCTTCTAAAATGCTCTGACATCTATCAGGCTCTGAATCTCTCAAGGAATGTCTCCCATGTGAGAGTGACTATGATTAGGTGGTTCTTATACTCCTTTTTCCTCCACCAAGTCGAAGCGGTCCCTCTAAGTATATGTACTACAAAATGTGCCTTCAGGTTGCTCTCATAAGGGTGTAACCCAAAGTAATGCTCAAGGCTCACAAGCCATGCCTTAGCCTCTATCCCATCTGTAGATCCTAAAAAAGATGGTGGCTGAAGGCGTAGAAGCTCCCTAATTTGATCTCTTGCGTCTCAGGGTGCTCTACGCACTATGTCAGGTGGTGGCTCAGGCATGTGTACTGACTCACCCTCTAAATCTTCATGTCCCTCAACATGTTTGGAAGGAGGAATCCTACTCCTATCTTGCAACTTAGTCTACTGACCTCCTGGAGGCAATCTATCCATAATACTGCCAATGATATTATGAAGAGCATGAGAAATGTCTTGGT